>CM067320.1:76740481-76802981 GCA_034231615.1 Meghimatium bilineatum
GAGAAATGCAACAGCACAAACCAGAGAAATGCAACAGAACAAACCAGAGAAATGCAACAGCACAAACCAGATAAATAGAACAGCACACACCAGATAAATGCAACAGCACAAACCAGAGAAATGCAACAGCACAAACCAGAGAAATGCAACAGCACACACCAGATAAATAGAACAGCACACACCAGAGAAATGCAACAGCACACACCAGATAAATAGAACAGCACACACTAGATAAATGCAACAGCACAAACCAGAGAAATGCAACAGCACACACCAAAGAAATGCAACAGCACACACCAGATAAATGCAACAGCACAAACCAGAGAAATGGAACAGCACACACTAGATAAATAGAACAGCACACACTAGATAAATGGAACAGCACACACTAGATAAATGCAACAGCAGAAACCAGAGAAATGCAACAGCACAAACCAGATAAATGCAACAGCACAAACCAGAGAAATGCAACAGCACAAACCAGAGAAATGCAACAGCACAAACCAGAGAAATGCAACAGCACAAACCAAAGAAATGCAACAGCACAAACCAGAGAAATGCAACAGCACACACCAGATAAATGGAACAGCACACACTAGATAAATGGAACAGCACACACTAGATAAATGGAACAGCACACACTAGATAAATAGAACAGCACACACTAGATAAATGGAACAGCACACTCTAGATAAATGCAACAGCACAAACCAGAGAAATGCAACAGCACACACCAGATAAATAGAACAGCACACACTAGATAAATGGAACAGCACAAACCAGAGAAATGCAACAGCACAAACCAGAGAAATGCAACAGCACACACTAGATAAATGCAACAGCACAAACCAGAGAAATGCAACAGCACAAACCAGAGAAATGCAACAGCACAAACCAGAGAAATGCAACAGCACAAACCAGAGAAATGCAACAGCACAAGCCAGAGAAATGCAACAGCACAAACCAGAGAAATGCAACAGCACACACTAGATAAATGCAACAGCACAAACCAGAGAAATGCAACAGCACAAACCAGAGAAATGCAACAGCACAAACCAGAGAAATGCAACAGAACAAACCAGAGAAATGCAACAGAACAAACCAGAGAAATGCAACAGCACAAACCAGAGAAATGCAACAGCACAAACCAGAGAAATGCAACAGAACAAACCAGAGAAATGCAACAGCACAGACCAGAGAAATGCAACAGCACAAACCAGAGAAATGCAACAGAACAAACCAGAGAAATGCAACAGCACAAACCAGAGAAATGCAACAGCACACACCAGATAAATAGAACAGCACAAACCAGAGAAATGCAACAGCACAAACCAGAGAAATGCAACAGCACAAACCAGAGAAATGCAACAGCACACAACAGATAAATAGAACAGCACAAACCAGAGAAATGCAACAGCACAAACCAGAGAAATGCAACAGCACAAACCAGAGAAATGCAACAGCACAAACCAGATAAATGCAACAGCACACACCAGATAAATAGAACAGCACACACCAGATAAAAAGAACAGCACAAACCAGAGAAATGCAACAGCACACACCAGATAAATGCAACAGCACAAACCAGAGAAATGCAACAGCACAAACCAGAGAAATGCAACAGCACACACTAGATAAATGCAACAGCACAAACCAGAGAAATGCAACAGCACAAACCAGAGAAATGCAACTGCACAAACCAAAGAAATGCAACAGAACAAACCAGATAAATAGAACAGCACACACCAGATAAATGGAACAGCACACACCAGAGAAATGCAACAGCACACACCAGATAAATGGAACAGCACACACCAGATAAATAGAACAGCACACACCAGATAAATAGAACAGCACAAACCAGAGAAATGCAACAGCACAAACCAGAGAAATGCAACAGCACAAACCAGAGAAATGCAACAGCACACACCAGATAAATAGAACAGCACACACCAGATAAATAGAACAGCACAAACCAGAGAAATGCAACAGCACACACCAGAGAAATGCAACAGCACACACCAGAGAAATGCAACAGCACAAACCAGAGAAATGCAACAGCACACACTAGATAAATGCAACAGCACAAACCAGAGAAATGCAACAGCACAAACAAGAGAAATGCAACAGCACAAACCAAAGAAATGCAACAGAACAAACCAGATAAATAGAACAGCACACACCAGATAAATGGAACAGCACACACCAGAGAAATGCAACAGCACACACCAGATAAATGGAACAGCACACACCAGATAAATAGAACAGCACACACCAGATAAATGGAACAGCACACACCAGATAAATAGAACAGCACACACCAGATAAATGCAACAGCACAAACCAGAGAAATGCAACAGCACACACCAGATAAATAGAACAGCACACACCAGATAAATGGAACAGCACACACCAGATAAATAGAACAGCACACACCAGATAAATGCAACAGCACAAACCAGAGAAATGCAACAGCACAAACGAGATAAATGCAACAGCACAAACCAGAGAAATGCAACAGCACAAACCAGAGAAATGCAACAGCACAAACCAGAGAAATGCAACAGCACACACCAGATAAATAGAACAGCACACACCAGATAAATGCAACAGCACAAACCAGATAAATAGAACAGCACACACCAGATAAATGCAACAGCACAAACCAGATAAATAGAACAGCACACACCAGATAAATGCAACAGCACAAACCAGATAAATGCAACAGCACAAACCAGAGAAATGCAACAGCACAAACCAGAGAAATGCAACAGCACAAACCAGAGAAATGCAACAGCACACACCAGATAAATAGAACAGCACACACCAGATAAATAGAACAGCACACACCAGATAAATAGAACAGCACACACTAGATAAATGCAACAGCACACACCAGATAAATAGAACAGCACACACCAGATAAATAGAACAGCACACACTAGATAAATGCAACAGCACACACCAGATAAATAGAACAGCACACACCAGATAAATAGAACAGCACACACTAGATAAATGCAACAGCACACACCAGAGAAATGCAACAGCACACACTAGATAAATGCAACAGCACAAACCAGAGAAATGCAACAGCACACACCAGATAAATAGAACAGCACAAACCAGATAAATGCAACAGCACAAACCAGATAAATGCAACAGCACAAACCAGAGAAATGCAACAGCACAAACCAGAGAAATGCAACAGCACACACCAGAGAAATGCAACAGCACACACCAGAGAAATGCAACAGCACAAACCAGAGAAATGCAACAGCACAAACCAGAGAAATGCAACAGCACACACCAGATAAATAGAACAGCACAAACCAGAGAAATGCAACAGCACACACCAGATAAATAGAACAGCACAAACCAGAGAAATGCAACAGCACACACCAGATAAATAGAACAGCACACACCAGATAAATAGAACAGCACAAACCAGAGAAATGCAACAGCACACACCAGATAAATAGAACAGCACAAACCAGAGAAATGCAACAGCACACACCAGAGAAATGCAACAGCACACACCAGATAAATAGAACAGCACAAACCAGAGAAATGCAACAGCACACACCAGAGAAATGCAACAGCACACACCAGAGAAATGCAACAGCACAAACCAGAGAAATGCAACAGCACACACCAGATAAATAGAACAGCACAAACCAGAGAAATGCAACAGCACACACCAGAGAAATGCAACAGCACACACCAGAGAAATGCAACAGCACACACCAGAGAAATGCAACAGCACAAACCAGAGAAATGCAACAGCACAAACCAGAGAAATGCAACAGCACACACCAGAGAAATGCAACAGCACAAACCAGAGAAATGCAACAGCACACACCAGATAAATAGAACAGCACACACCAGATAAATAGAACAGCACACACCAGAGAAATGCAACAGCACACACCAGATAAATAGAACAGCACAAACCAGAGAAATGCAACAGAACAAACCAGATAAATAGAACAGCACACACCAGATAAATGGAACAGCACACACCAGAGAAATGCAACAGCACACACCAGATAAATGGAACAGCACACACCAGATAAATAGAACAGCACACACCAGATAAATGCAACAGCACACACCAGAGAAATGCAACAGCACAAACCAGAGAAATGCAACAGCACAAACCAGAGAAATGCAACAGCACAAACCAGAGAAATGCAACAGCACAAACCAGAGAAATGCAACAGCACAAACCAGAGAAATGCAACAGCACAAACCAGAGAAATGCAACAGCACACACCAGATAAATAGAACAGCACACACCAGATAAATAGAACAGCACACACCAGAGAAATGCAACAGCACACACCAGAGAAATGCAACAGCACAAATTGGCAAATTGTTGATGGGCAAACAAATCTAACAAAATGATGATGACATATTTGGCTCAGAAGTATGTACTGTTCTCCTGGCAGGACAGGACGTGGCGATTCAGCGATATGACGCAATGAAATACCTCCCTTGATTCTTGACTCCAAAACTTGCCTCATAGCACGTGGAGAATTCCCATAAGTGCTCTGCCCTCTGTTCCAGCAGCCATTCAACTCTATGGTGTTTCGAAACAGACGTCGACATCAGGGCACAACTCTGGCCCTTGCGACAGGTTTCTTTGTTGTTCCACCCACCCACGCCATGCCCGTAACTAGTTCAAGCACAACATTGACCTGTCGGAACAACATGGTAACTGTTATCGAAGCTTACGACTACGGGATTGTATAGATGACGTGCCATGAAGCTTCTATAAGAGGATAATTATATAATATCAATAAAATTTCCCTCAATATAAAGGCATGTCATCTACCAAGGTTTTCTTTAGTTACCTTCCTACAGGAACTAAACTTGCATCCATAAATTCCCCTAACTCACCCATGCCTTTGAGAGAACCGTATAGGAGCCCAGTTGTTACCTCGGTTAAACAGTGAAGTAAATACCAGTGCTATTGTCAGAAAAGCTATAGGTTGTCAAGAACTACATACTCACAGCGAAAGGGATTATATATATATATATATATATATATATATGAATGACCGGATTTACAGATAAGCTAAACAAGCTATAGCTTAGGTCCCCCACTGTTTTGGGGGCCCCAAAAAATTATATTTGACACTGACATATAATATCTGGACTTATAAAGGGCCCCCATATCTCAAATAGCTTAGGGCCTTATCACGTCTAAATACGGCGCTATATATATATATATATATATATATATATATAAGCAATTAAATATAATATTTCAATAGTAGTAATTGCGCAAAATAGGAATGAGAAAAATATACACAGAAAAAATGTTTGAATCGTCTAGTACTAGAATAAATGGACCAAACACATCAACAAATAAAACTAATAACACACAAGCACTTCATTACTGACAGGTTCGTAATTTATCACCCACACCAGAAGGACAACGATTATAGCAACACTCCATGTCCTCTTGTTTGGCTCTAAGACATATTGCTTGTCTGTTCAGAGATATTATAACTTGGCAGCCATGTCAATAATCCATTAACATTTCCTTGTCATCAGGAAATCTCATTTCATTCGCTAGTTCGCAATATTTTTTTTATTGTTTGCTTTTTGTGGAGCCAAATTGTAATCGCTCTGTTGAGCTTGTTGAAGATTTATTCATTTTCCAGTGACGCAAGCGCTGAGGTTAGAAATATATTGGGAGATTCGGAATATTAAGAGCAGGCATACACCCCAAATCAGTGTTAAGACTCTGGGGGTCAAAATAACCTTCTGTCATGGCCTGTGATTAAATGCCAAGGAAATGAGTACAGTTTGGGTTGTTAGCTAACAGATAAGATATCTTATGCTGCTGACTAAGCATGAGGTTAGGTATGAATTAGATTAATGTTTGAGCTATGCTTCATTTGTATAATGTATGTACAGCGTACATGATTTTGGGTGCTTCTCAGTGCAAAGTGCGAAACTATCTCCTGACAGTTTTCTCAAAAATAAGCTTGTGCATTAGAGCAGTGACTTGGTTGGTGACGCCAAACTTCATATCATCTCAAGCTATCTTTCCGTGTAGAACATAAGACAAATATATTTGTCCAGAGGCAAATAAACATGCTGGCAGTTTATCAAGAACCACTTTTGATGAAACACTTCTGGTGAAACAGCGTAAACTTGTTTGGTTTGGGCATGTAACGAGACATGACTAGAATTATAAAATTATTTTGCAAGGAGCAGTCGAGGGTAGAAGGATGAGAGCTGGTCAGAGAAATCCTGGATTGATAACATCAAGGATTTGTCTGGAAGTGATTTTTCACTCTTTCCGACAGGCTGAGGAAAGAGTTGATTGGAGAGCATTAGGTATGTAGATTATCTTCTTCACACACCAGACGTGTCCATAGGTGCTCAGATCTCCGCTTCAGTAAATCTCTCAGGGTATAACGGCTGATATTTCTGGCTATATGTTGGCTCACTGTTCTTTTTTGAGATCTTTGTTTCACTCCCAATTCGCGCATTCTCAATATTGACTCATGCCCACTTATCTATAACTCATCTGATCATGTGGACTCACGAAGAGCCATGAGTATGTCTGCTCGGTTCATAGGCTCATGTGTTATGATGGCGAGGCTGGCTAATTGGTGGGTTTGTTCGTTTACCTCCACACTCGCATGTCCGGGGACAAAGATATCAAGCTTTTCGTTCTGTTGTATCCAGTATGACACCCCTACGACTCTTAACTGCTTATGGGTCTTATTATTATTATATATTTCTTAGGTTTTTTCAGGGATCTGGGGAGGGGCTGGAGTCGGAGTTTGGCTAGTGTTCCGTAATGTCTATTTTCGGCGAAGTTTGATATGGACTTTTTTTAAATCGTTAATTCCATCAGAGTATTAACGGAATGTTGTTAGATCGTTAATTCCATCAGACTATAAACGGAATGTTGTAATATAGTTAATTCCATCAGACTATATACGGAATGTTGTAATATCGTTAATTCCATCAGACTATAAACGGAATGTTGTAAGATCGTTATATGTCCATCGGAATATAAAGAAAGTATTGAAATTAATTTCCGAGCCATGTGGTAACTTGTGTGTCGTAACTTGTATAACTCGGACGTTCCATCTTGAGTGTGATAACTTGTATGTCGCAACTTGTATGACTCGAAAGCCCCTTGTTGAGTGTGATAACTTGTATGTCATAACGTGTATGATTCGGACGTCCCATGGTAGGCGTGGGAACTTGTAAGATTATAAATCACCACAAACACGGACGTCCCGTGTGTATGATACGCCTGAAAGTATTAACAGCTGCACAGCGATAAAATCATGCTGTAAAACCGATGCACTGGGAATACAAATAACTAGATGAAACGAAATACCTTGAAATAAGACAACATTTCAATTCATCATAACGTTCAAACCAAAGTATTTTCTTTCTTATTTTAGCTGTTTGTAATTTATATTGCACATGTGGGGTTGTGTGCGGTGGCGAATGATTTGGAGAACAGTTACATCTTCTTTGGTGTGGTTGTTGAAGGACACTTATAACACCTACTATAACTTTGTTATTGAAGGACACATCTCATTTGACTTGGTTGTTAAAGGACACAACATCTCCTTTGACTCGGTTAATGGATGACACAACATCTCCTTTGACTCGGTTACTGCAGGACACAACATCTCATCTGACTCAGTTATTGGAGGACACAACAACTCATTTGACTCAGTTACCGAAGGACACAACATCTCCTTTGACTCAGTTACTGGAGGACACAACAACTCATTTGACTCAGTTACTGGAGGACGCAACATCTCCTTTGACTCAGTTGTTGGAGGACAACATCTAATTGGACTCAGTTACTGGAGGATACAACATCTCCTTTGACTCAGTTACTGAAGGACACAACATCTCATCTGACTCAGTTACTGGAGGACACAACAACTCATTTGACTCAGTTACCGAAGGACACAACATCTCCTTTGACTCAGTTACTGGAGGACGCAACATCTCCTTTGACTCAGTTGTTGGAGGACAACATCTAATTAGACTCAGTTACTGGAGGATACAACATCTCCTTTGACTCGGTTACTGCAGGACACACCATCTCATTTTACTCAGTTACTGGAGGACACAACATCTCCTTTGACTCAGTTACTGCAGGACACAACATCTCCTTTAACTCAGTTACTGAAGGACACAACATCTCATTTGACTCAGTTACTGGAGGACACAACATGCCCTTTGACTCGGTTGTTGAAGGCCATATATCATTTGAGGCGGTTGTTCGGATGGTTCTTAACATAAACCCTCTTCCTATTAACTAGATTCCCCCAGCCTCCTGTTTCAAAGGTAAATACTTCCGAGATGAGAGATGGGTATCTATCTGATCCTAGAGCAAAATGACCAGGACTTTCGAAGTTTCCAACTTTGTCTCCTGTACTCTTTAATATTTACACATTTACACCATTAAGGTTACGGATGAACAACTGATTGTAAATGGCAGAATTCTATCTATTTCAGGTGACATTCTGGTGTGTATGGAATTCTGCGTCTTGCATAAATTTATTAAGCACAAATAAGAAGCAATTCGTTGAACATTTTCTTAGGAATGGAGACTTTTCAAGCGATCGTGTTACAGCAACAGAAAATTATTGTTTGCGTCTTGTTTTTAATATCCATATCTTAAACATATTATTTGTGAAAAATGTTGCTCCCGCACGCAGGTTATACCTCCAGACAGTCTCGAGTTATTGCCGTGTTTTCCCATATTTTGGAGTATATGAAAAAACATTGACGAACAATGACATCCTTTTATTGAGGATTTACAGATGTCCCCTGTACCAAGATAAATAAAAATAGGAAGAATTATTACCAAAATAAGACATAAAATAACCTAACAACGAGATACAGAGACAAATACCGTTTTGACTAAAAAAAACCTTCATCAGGACTAACAAAAGACCACAGAAAAACGAATCTTACATGGAGACAAACATGGTTATGATAGGGAAGAAAGAAAAGGAGAGATAGCGAATAGATAGCGGAGGAAGCAAAGATGGAGCAGCATGGCAGGGAAGAAGAGGGTATAGGAAGAAGATGGTGGTAAGTGAGGAGAGGAAAATGTACAGAAGGAAGTGAGAAATGAAAATAGATAAGATGTAATATAAGTAGAATAATATAAGATAAATTAAAATACTTACCTCAAAAGTGACAACAGACAATGAGTATTACCGACATACAGTCGTAATGTAAGGGTAGAGAGAAATAAGGTGGTACGAGAGATCAGATGAGAGAGAGAGAGAGAGGGGGAGAGAAAGAGGCCAATACGGCAAGGACAGACAAGAGAGAAGAAGAGATCACAGAGTAAATAGGACCCAACACTGGGAGAAAAAAATTGAGAGAACAGAGGAGAGAGACGAGAACTAGGAGCAGACAATAGTGGAAAGACAATACAGTGATGATATATGCAGGTAAGATAGTAAAATATTAGCAATAAAAACAACTCAACGTAATCCATTTCTTTGTGTAATAAGTGCTTCTTTTTCTTCTTCTTCTTCTGCGTTCATTCTCAAACTCCTGCAAATTATCAGAATGTAGTCAAGAGAACGGAATGCGTTGTTTCAAGGTTTACTGCATTACTGCGACATTCCCGTCTTTCGGCCTGACCATCCCACTTCTGCATGGCTTTGGGTCACTGATCCTATACGGGATGGGACAGTCTATTCCATCTCATAACCACTTTAGTCGCATCTTACGATATTCATGTAAGACAAACAGTGTTGCTATTCTTTGCTTTCCTCTCGGGTCCCGGCAACACACTAGCGTTTAAGTGTTTCCATGGCAGATGGTAGCTTGTTTTAAAAGGTTTTTTGAGGCGAATATTTAGATGAAAGATGGTAGGTCTTCTTTTACGTCCTTTTTCAGAGTCATTAATCTAGAAGTCTGGGGTTGACTGGCTACCTTTATCAGAGTCATCAATGTGGAAGTCTGAAGTTGACTGGCTACCTTTATCAGAGTCATCAATGTGGAAGTCTGAAGTTGACTGGCTACCTTTATCAGAGTCATCAATGTGGAAGTCTGAAGTTGACTGGCTACCTTTATCAGAGTCATCAATGTGGAAGTCTGAAGTTGACTGGCTACCTTTATCAGAGTCATCAATGTGGAAGTCTGAAGTTGACTGGCTACCTTTATCAGAGTCATCAATGTGGAAGTCTGAAGTTGACTGGCTACCTTTATCAGAGTCATCAATGTGGAAGTCTGAAGTTGACTGGCTACCTTTATCAGAGTCATCAATGTGGAAGTCTTCTTCTTCAGCGTTCATTCTCAAACTCCCACTAAATTTCTCTTGTAGCAGGACCATAGTCCTATTAGATTTTCAGCAGGATGTTGTCCAGAGAATGGAAATGCGTTGTGTCGCCGTTTTATTTACGCCTTTGGCCCGACACATCCGTCTTCGGCGGAAATGTGGAAGTCTGTGGAAGACTCCTACCATTGTCAGAGTCATCAATGTGGAATATGGAAGTCTGGATTTGACTTGTACACGTGTTAGCGAAATCAATGTGAAATTCTGAAAGGAAACAATGAAGATCAACAGTAAAGAATAAGAACGAAAGAACAAAATTCACTGTGCCACAATACTGGCAGTTGGTGTCACATAGACATATCACATATGACACTTCGACTTGGATCACTACGTATTTATTCGTAGCATATCTGTATTTATAACGTAGCATATCTGTATTTAGAACGTAGCGTGTCTGTATTTAGAACGTAGCGTGTCTGTATTTCGAAGGTAGCGTGTCTGTATTTCGAACGTAGCGTGTCTGCATTTAGAACGTAGTATATCTGTATTTATAACGTAGCATATCTGTATTTAGAACGTAGCATATCTGTATTTAGAACGTAGTATATCTGTATTTAGAACGTAGCATATCTGTATTTAGAACGTAGCGTGTCTGTATTTAGAACGTAGCGTGTCTGTATTTCGAAGGTAGCGTGTCTGTATTTCGAACGTAGCGTGTCTGTATTTAGAACGTAGCGAGCAAACATTTTGCGTTTAATAGACTACTAGGCCATTTCTGATGCGTGAAAGCATGCACAATGTTGTGTGATGGAAATTAAACCAAATACTTTGGCCAGTCCCAAAATCGGCTTGTACCGCACCGAATATTACCAAGTAAAAACCTAAAGCTCTCTCTCTCTCTCTCTCTCTCTCTCTCTCTCTGACAGACACATACATGTACGCACACGCACACCACACAAAGACAACGTACCGAGCCTCGCCACATAACAGATGGTCAGTGTATGTACCGAACAGACATACTCAACGCTCTCCGTAAGTTCGCAACACAATATTTCCATATATATAATAGCATGGGTTACCAGTTTCAAGATGGCGGACGTATGTTTCTGGTCTTGATTCCTTTGGATACGTTAATCCACGATTTAACAAATTGTCATTGTAAAACTCCCAGTGTTTCTGTAACAGATGTTATAGTTCTAAGCAAATACTTCTTCTTCTGCGTTCGTTCTCAAACTCCTGCAGATTAGCAGGATGTAGTCCGGAGAACGGAATGCGTCGTGTCATGGTTTACAGCATTGCTGCGATATCTGCGCCTTTCGGTCCGACACATCTGACTTCAGCATGGCTTTAGGTCGCTGACCCTATATGGGATGGGACAGCCAACTCCATCCCATAACCTCCTTAGTTGCCTTTTACGACATGCGTGGAAGGTAAACAGTGTTGCTATTCTTTGCTCCCATTTTGGGCCACGGCAACACACGGGCGTAGGAAAATACTAATTGAGAGACTTAAAATCAAACGACATACTAAGAGAGGACACAAAACAAGAATACGTAACCAACATCATCAGAAAACGCCGCTGGACATACATCGGCCACATACTTAGAATGAAGGAAGACATAATTCTACGACAAGCCTTCATGTAGACACCAGACGGGAAAGAAAACAGGGAAGTCCAAAAACAACGCTTAGAAGAACTGTTATGAATGAATTACAATCAATAGGAATAAATGCACAAAACCAGCAATCCCTAGCAACTGACCGACAGGCATGGAGAACTATGACATCCGCCCTATGTGTCAAACTTGGCAAAAGAGGAACTCACTGACTGACTGACTGATGAGCATGGGTAGTGAATGTCCGAATTATAAGTAAGGATATGGGTGTCCCGTAGAGCAGGATATGGCTGACTGTAGAGCAGGATATGGCTGACTGTAGAGCAGGGTATGGTTGTCCCGTAGAGCAGGATATGGCTGACTGTATAGCAGGGTATGGGTGTCCCGGTGAGCAGGATATGGCTGACTGTAGAGCAGGGTATGGGTGTCCCGTAGAGCAGGATATGGCTGACTGTAGAGCAGGGTATGGGTGTCCCGGTGAGCAGGATATGGCTGACTGTAGAGCAGAGTATGGGTGTCCCGTAGAGCAGGATATGGCTGACTGTATAGCAGGGTATGGTTGTCCCGTAGAGCAGGATATGGCTGACTGTATAGCAGGGTATGGGTGTCCCGTAGAGCAGGATATGGCTGACTGTAGAGCAACATTTAGCAAAGGTTTAAATAGAACACTGAAAGAACATATTAGTGCTATGCCCTGAGAGATTTCAACATGTTAATGCTATGCCCCGAGAGTTTTCAACATATTAATTCTCTGCCCCGAGAGATTTCTACATGTTAATGCTATGCCCTGAAAGATTTACTAAAGCAGAAATATAAGCCACCATAGACATGTCTGTGAAGAGTATCATCATCATCATCATCATCATCATCATTAACGCATACCCCTTTAGCGTTATAGTGGTGCCACTCTGGAAACATAACCCTTCAGCGTTGTAGTGGTGCCACTCTGAAAATATCAACACAAAAGTTCCGCCATGCCTCCCAGTTCTCAATTTCTTGTTTAAGTGTGGAGAATATTAATCTGTCCAATCGTTAATGTTATCAATCCATACTTTCCTCTAACCTCTTCTTCTTTACATTTCAACTGTGCCCTTTAAGATAGTGTTTGAAAGGCAATAATGCTATATCACGTGGCCAAACTACACAATCTTGAGACCACTGCTATAAGATGTTCACTACTGCTATACGATGTTCACTACTGCTATAAAATGTTCATCACTGCTATAAAATGTTCATCACTGCTATACGATGTTCACCACTGCTATAAGATGTTCACCACTGCTATACGATGTTCATCAGAGCTATAAGATGTTCAGGACTGCTATACGTTGTTTACCACTGATATGATGTTCATCACTGCTATACGATGTTCATCACTGCTATAAGATGTGCACCACTGCTGTGAGATGTTATTGTTGGCGTACCCGAGTATTTATGCTTCTCCCGTATATGTTGCTTTCACAATCTCGATCTATCGTCTTTTCTCTGCTTCTGCTGTAAGGAGCCTTAGGATTGAATGACGATCGGTTTTCAGGCTATAGCACATTTCGTCACTTGATATGCAGTATTAATGTGACGTCTCAGAATGCTGTAACTCCTTCAATCCATCTTCTTCTTGATCTTCCTCTGTATCTTACTGTTTCCAATTTCATGTTGTATGCTCTTGCCGCTGGCTAATAAGGGTTCCTTCTCATTACAATCAACATACATAATACCTAAAAAAAACAACTAAAGGCTGACAATCGCTTTACAAAGAAATTGTGATTATAAAAAACATGTATTCGATTCAACAAAATAGCAAAATTAATGATTTCTCCCAAATACAACACACAATGTTTCTGTTGCATGAACCCTTTTCCCCGTTCTCTGTATTCAAAGTCTAATCTTTGAAATTAAAAGACTGTTTCTGACTGATATTCTGGACTACACGGAAACTCTTGACAGAACGCTTCATGACCATGGAGGCCGGCGGTTTATTCTGGGCAATAAAACTGTAGCCAACCAGGAGATTACACAGCGCGTGAGCATAAATCTATCTTTGTCTAGATTAAACCACGTCTTCTGTTCTTGTTCGCTTTCATTTCTTATTGTGCAACTGAGAGTCATATATTCTGACGCTGAAATACAAGATATATCTTAAGAACTAACTGCTGACTCCTAAGACGCTTGTAAAACAAATCAAGTGTTTGAATTTGGCTATATTAGTAATGAGGATTTTATCAACCTTGATCCATTCTCACGCTCTCTCTCTCTCTCTCTCTCTCTCATTCACTCTTGTCATTTTCGAGAATTGTTTCTTCTAACAGCACACTGCGACACTGTTTGCTTGTTTCTGTTGGCAAACAGTCAGCCTGGAAAAGTTGCCCGTGTTTCCAGCAAACTGTAGACCATGACACAACGCATTCCTTATTTAGGATACATCCTTCTAGCCTGTAAGAGTTTGAGGACGAACGATGAAGAAGAAGAAGAATCAGGAAAAAAAGAAGACGACGATGACACAACATATTCCCATTTCCTGGATGGAAATCTAGTAGGACCATTATCCTGCTACAAGAGAGATCCAGTAGGAACATTGTCCTACTACAAGAGAGATCCAGTCGGACCATTATTCTGCTACGAAAGAGATCCAGTAGGACCAGTGTCCCACTACAAGAGAGATCCAGTAGGACCATTGTCCTACTACAAGAGAGATCCAGTAGGACCATTATTCTGCTACGAAAGAGATCCAGTCGGACCATTATTCTTCTACGAGAGAGATCCATTAAGAACGAACCCAAAATATGTAATGCTCTGAATTTAAACAAGCCCCCCCCCCTCCACCAACACCTCCCCCTGCCCACTGACTTGGTCAAAATCCCAGACCCAAGCTGACAAGTATCACAATACATTTTATCTGTAATATAAAAATCATTAAAGTTGTTTCAATACGTCAAGTCTAAAAAACAATTTACAGCCTAATAAAACTTGGTGTTGCTTGATCCCACCTTTCCCATGGCACACGTCTAAGGGCGATGATTTAGTAACGCAGCTGCCCAAAATTGCATTTATACCCTCTTCAACTCGGCCGGCAAGAGTTACGGCCTGCAATTTGCCCATTCTCAGGCGGGCTATTACAAGACAGACCCATGCTTGTTGTGAAGTATCTGATCAGTGGCACTTGATATGCATGTGTTGTTTTATGAAGGGGACAACTGTCACATTACGTCAGTGCATTTCGTTGGCTCGATTCACTCAGTTTTGTTGGAATGAATGATCGCTGTGAATTGACAAGTGAGATGATTTCTGATGTGTTTCTAATGTTACAGTGGTGAGTGAGAGAGTCATTGTTCAACCCGGTGTTATACTGGTGAGTGAGAGAGTCATTAATCAACCCGGTGTTATACTGGTGAGTGAGAGAGTTATTGTTCAACCCGGTGTTATACTGGTGAGTGAGAGAGTCATTGTTCAACCCGGTGTTATACTGGTGAGTGAGAGAGTCATTGTTCAACCCGGTGTTATACTGGTGAGTGAGAGCGTCATTGTTCAACCCGGTGTTATACTGGTGAGTGAGAGAGTTATTGTTCAACCCGGTGTTATACTGGTGAGTGAGAGAGTCATTGTTCAACCCGGTGTTATACTGGTGAGTGAGAGAGTCATTGTTCAACCCGGTGTTATACTGGTGAGTGAGAGAGTCATTGTTCAACCCGGTGTTATACTGGTGAGTGAGAGAGTCATTGTTCAACCCGGTGTTATACTGGTGAGTGAGAGAGTCATTGTTCAACCCGGTGTTATAGTGGTCAATGAGGCAGTAATTGTTGAACACAGTGTTATAGTGATTATAAGGGTTCATTCTCATTAGGTGATGGAACTTTTAAATCTCTGTTGTTCAATATATGCTGCCACTGATATTCTTCCAACCCTGGCAGGTTCTGGCTATTTTTGCCCGTCGAAGACGGATGGGTCGGGCCATTGGAGCAAATAAAACTGCGGCACGACGAATTTCCGTTATCTGGCCTACATCCTGCTGGAAATCTAGTAGGACAAAGGTCCTGCTGCAGGAGAGATCCAGTGGGAGATTGAGAATGAACGCTGAAGTAAAAAAAGAAGAAGGATCTTATTGTTATTGTCATTATTATTGTTACTATTATTGTCTCGAAAACCTCGTCTTCTTCTTCTTATGGTCCATACCATGTGACGTTGATTTTCATTTCCATTCACAGACTTCTATTTAGTGATGTGTCAATCATTTCCGATACCGATATTCTACCATGTCACAATGCTAGGTTGTCAAACATCTTTCTCGATCTTCCCCAACTTCTTTTGCTCTTCAATTTACCTGCTGTTACAATGTGATCTGTCTTTACTCTTCTCATGAAGTGACCAAAATATGTGGATTGCCTCTTTGTGATGAGAGTAAAGCAGCTCTTTAAAAAAAAATAAAAAATTAACTTCGTTCAATATATTTTCATTACACTTTCTATCTGTCCATGGTGTTCTCAGCATTCTTCTATGAAATCATATTTCTACTACTTCTATACAGTTTTTCACTATTCAGCTGATTTTTAAACATTCACTTCCATACATGAGAATTGGTTCTATATAACTTCTATGAACCTTCTCACCTCAATTCACAAACAAGATATTACAAAGGACATTCTTCATCTTGTGAAAGCGTGCCTTTACCTGGCCAATTATATATTTGACTTATTTAATACATCTTCCATTCGATGTTATTAAGGTACCCAAATAATTTAATATTTTGACTTGCTTCAGACTGATCCTATCTACATTGATGTTGCATTCTGGACTACGTGTGTCAGATTACGCTCTTTGTTCTTTGTTTGGACTCTCTGTTTCAATGATGTTCATCATTTCTTGTAACTATGTTTTATTTTCGGCATCAAAACTGTATCTTCAGAATATTGCAGGTTGTTTAAACTATGTCCTCCATCAAATATGTACTGGCGTATCTTGTATGAATCTCTTATTATTCCACTATATAAATTAAAAAAGATCGTGTTACAGCACACATCCTTGTCTAACTTCTATGTTTGATGTGTTTAAATGCTCCTGTTTAGTTATCGATTTTTCTGATGGCGATAAATACTATACTGAAGTAGTAATGCTAATTCTTCAACTAACTTTCAAATATTCAAAAATAAATAACAATAAGCATAAGAGACACTATTTCCACGTTAGGTCCAACTAAGATCTTGTTCAATAAACACATAACATACAAGAAACACGCACAATTATCAGTTTATTAATTTATAATCACATTGAGAAGCTTAAAAAATACCACTATTTTTATGAATGCTTTTTTGTTTGCAATATATATTCCTTACTATTCTCACATCTAAAAATAGTGACAGCAGAAATGATATGTCTACGAAGAATACTCGGAGTGTCATTAAGAGATAGAATTATAAACGATAACATCAGACAGATAAGCAAAATAATACCAGTATTGGAACACATCAAAAGACAACAGATCAGGTGGATTTCACACGCTTCCAGACTAACAACAGACAGCATGCCACAAATGGCCATGACACATACACATCAGGGTTATAAAGCCAGAGGCAGACCATGTAAAAGATGCATCACAGAAATCAAAGAAGTCACAGGAACAAGCTTACAAACAGTACACAAGAAGGTCATCTCCAGAGAACTCTTCTACCCCTGACACCGCAAGGAAAACAAGGTGCACAGCGTATAGACAGATAGGATTCTCACATCTTTACCTTGAATGTTTAGATTCTCCATTTTAATAACCTTAGAGACAGTCAAATAAAGTTTCCTTGCTCTGAATGGGGGGGGGGGCGAGGGCGGAACCCGAAGCGAAATTGTCCTTAAAGGAGACCACGGACATAAAATATGGCAACCACGCCTCAAAAAAGTATAAAATATCTAAAGGTTCTAAACTAGAAAATGAATCGTTGATTTACTTGTTTCAAAATTATAAGAACATTCCATTAATCAGAAACAACATTAGTTTGAAATATCTCCCAACCATTCAAAGGACTATCATCATGGGGGTCCACATTTTCAATCTGAGTACTGGTCTCACATTTCGTTTCTGAAAATTTGGAAGTCCGTATCTGTTTAGATTTATGGAAACTCAACAAAGAGTCCTGTGGCAGGTCGTCAAAGTTCCATGTATTATGTGTCAGATAGCGGGAAACATAAAACCCAGTGTAACAGCTGAGTTTGTGTGCTGTTTGTGTCATTTACAGGCTGTTTTCATTTCTGGAAGTGGTAAAAGAGATCCAAGGAAATTTAAATTGGTCTTAATGGACATTTTGATTTTTTTTATATAGTCACTCAAAATCGACGAGCAGACAGCAATAGTGTGTTTCTACTATTCCATAGTGCATTAGGTGGTGTGTAAGGGTCGCAGTTCGGTTTGTGCTTAAAAGTGTCGAGCCCGCCCGTGGCGAGAGTTGTGTTTACAAAGTCGATGTTGTCCAGAGATCCCTGAGGATTGTAGCTTGAAGCTACGGAGTTATGTACTTCGAGTGATACTCTTGGCAGGTTGTGGGTGCAGTTTCGTTGAGAAAGTATGGGGTAACGCGTTTAAATCATCTACGCATTTTCAACGACTTTTTTCTTTCAAAATCTGCAAAGATTTGACATCAGTATCATTAGGTGTCGTCTCCGCAACGAAGGTTGGCTGCAACAAATCTGCAACATCCTATGTCTCTTGTTTTGGTGGTGCACTCCGCTAGGCGCTAACATGTCTATTTCGTGATGTTACTTTCCCACTTGTATCTCTGCATACCTTTCCGGCTTCCCTTCGACTTTACCCTCAAGTAACATCTTCAACAATGTGTCATGTCTTTTAATTTGTCCAAAATATTTTATCTGCCTTATCTTTATTTCTCTTAGTAATTCTTTCTTCATATTTAGTGTTGTTAAACCTCTTTGTTTGTATTCTTCTCTTTCCATGATATTCTCCCTATTCTTCTATGTAACCACATCTCAAAAGCATCAAATCTGTCTTCTAATTTTTGTTTAGCGTCCATGTTTCTGAGCCATACATTAATATAGAATAGACGTAGTATTTTATAATTATCATTTTTAACTTGTCTGTAATTTGTTTAAATGTTACTATTTTCCTCATATCATTGAAGGCACTTTTAGCTATTCATATTCTCCTTTTAACTTCTGTTTCACCAATGTGTACACCAATGGTTGTTAAAATTTACTTTACCAATAACGAAAATAACAGCAGCAAAGTGAGACAAAGGAAGACAAAACTCCGTAAATTGAAAGCTGATATAAAGATTTAAACATAGAATTATGAAGATCTATTACAGAAAATCGATAATAGATACCGCAGCAAAACTGAAATCAAACAAGCGGAACTTGAAACACGGTAATCAGCAAAACTGAAATCAAACAAGCGGAACTTGAAACACGGTAATCAGCAAAACTGAAATAAAACAAGCGGAACTTGAAACACGGTAATCAGCAAAACTGAAATCAAACAAGTGGAACTTGAAACACGGTAATCAGCAAAACTGAAATCAAACAAGCGGAACTTGAAACACGGTAATCAGCAAAACTGAAATCAAACAAGCGGAACTTGAAACACGGTAATAAAGTTTTGCTTATCGTTCACAACATACGTAATAACACAAACAAATCGACGTTTTGACCAAAATACTTTTTCACTAAGAACATATTCATTAATCGTCGTGTTATTTTGTGAGACAAAATTGATGCCTTTGAGATGTGGGTATCTAGAAGAATAGAGAGAACATCATGGAAAGAGAAGAAAACAAATAAAGAGGAGCTAAAGACACTTAATATGAAGAAAGAACTACTAAGAGAAATAAAGATCAGGCAAAAAAAATACTTTGGACACATTAAAAGACATGACATCTTATTGAAGACCTTACTTGAGGGTAAAGTCAAAGGGAAGCGAGCAAGAGGTAGACAGAGATACAAGTGGGAGAGTAACATCACACGATGGACAGGTTACAGTCTATCAGAGTGCACCACCAAGATAAGAGAGGAGATGTTGGAGATACGTTGCAGCCAACCTTCGTTGCGGAGACGGCACTTAATGATGATGTTCTTGTTAGAGACCTTTTGGTCGAAACGTCGACTTGTGTGTGCGTGTGTGTGTGTGTGTGTTACTACTGGTTAACAAAATGCCATTACTCTGTTCCAAGTTTCGCCTGTAAGATCCATTGCAGGCGATTTTCAATGGTGAAACGAGATGTAAACCTATCTAATGCTTTAACGGGATATCTCATTATGTAGAAAGACATATTTCTTTGCCAAAAATATGAAGAAAAAAATTATCACAACTGGCTCAGGAACGTTTCGGACTCCGGCGCTAATGTTCTGACAATAAGAAACACACATCCATCGTCTTCAACACGAACGCTATCAATATGTCATCCGGGCCATTAACTCGAATGGATGCATCCATCTTGTCGTATCATTAAAAGAACATACACACAGAAGTCTTTCACATGTGGATTACTTGCCCCTGAATTTCTCAATGCTTTGATTTGTCGACTGTAAATAATTCTTGAACTGGAATTTACAATGTGTAAATGGTTGGAGAGTTGAGACTTATACAGTGCAAATATTTCTCGTACTGTGATTTACAAGCGTGCAAACAATTCCTAACTGTGATAATGTGAGGCTAGATGATGGATGAAGCTGTGAAATATATTATCATGTTGTATAATTTGCTGTTTGGTTGGTTAGAGGTTATGTTATTGCGACTTATTTTTCGTTGGCGTGTTCCTGGGAAAGAAACGGGAGCAAATAAATAGTATTGGTGTGACTTGGAATATATGATAGTACCGGTGTGACTTGGAATGTACGATAGTACCAATGTGACTTGGAATGTACGATAGTACCGATGTGACTTGGAATGTATGTTAGTACCGGTGTGACTTGGAATGTACGATAGTACCGGTGTGACTTGGAATGTACGATAGTACCGGTGTAACTTGGAATTTACGATAGTACCGGTGTGACTTGGAATATATGATAGTACCGGTGTGACTTGGAATGTACGATAGTACCGGTGTGACTTGGAAATGTATGAAAGTACCGGTGTGACTTGGAAATGTATGAAAGTACCGGTGTGACTTGGAATGTATGATAGTACCGGTGTGACTTGGAATGTACGATAGTACCGGTGTGACTTGGAATATACGATAGTACCGGTGTGACTTGGAATGTACGATAGTACCGGTGTGACTTGGAATGTACGATAGTACCGGTGTGACTTGGAATATACGATAGTACCGGTGTGACTTGGAATATACGATAGTACCGGTGTGACTTGGAATGTACGATAGTACCGGTGTGACTTGGAAATGTATGAAAGTACCGGTGTGACTTGGAATGTATGATAGTACCGGTGTAACGTGCAATGCATAATGTAAAAGATCATTATAAAAGCAATATAATAAGACACATAACCAGTTACAGCCGTAGGGGTGTTGCAATGTATACATCAGCACAGAAGGTTCTCCGAACAATCCTATAGCATTTCGGAGAGTGCAGAATTGCTGAAGATAAGAGTTGTTTGGAGAGCTTTTCTCTAGTGATGTATCCAGTGTAGCACCCCCTATATATCCAGTGTTGCACCCCTATGTACCCAGTATAATACCCCTATGTATCCAGTGTAACACCCCTATGTATCCAGTGTAGCACTTCTATGTATCCAGTGTAGCACTTCTATGTATCCAGTGTTGGAGTACTATGTGTCCAGTGTAGCACTTCTATGTATCCAGTGTAGCACTTCTATGTATCCAGTGTTGCAGTACTATGTATCCAGTGTAGCACTTCTATGTATCCAGTGTAGCACTTCTATGTATACAATGTAGCACTTCTATGTATCCAGTGTAGTCCTTCTATGTATCCAATGTAGCCCGGCTATGTATCCAGTGTAGCCCGTCTATGTATCCAGTGTATCACTTCTATGTATCCAGTGTAGCACTTCTATGTATCCAGTGTAGCACTTCGATGTATCGTGGTGGGTTTTGGGTCTTATAATTATAAAGAATCTAGTGGTTGGTTACAAATATTTTAATGGCGTAGAGAATTGACACAACTGTATTTAAATTACACCATATGTAGTCCGTTTCTTTCAATAATGCGACACTTCTACTTTCCGAAGTGACCACTCAGATTTCTAGAAGATCCCACGGGCCTTCGAAAAATCCACTTTGTAAACAAGACGTTGCGTGTAGGAATCGAACTCGCGATCTCTTGAACACAAAGAGAATGACTTAACAACTGCGCCAGGGATATTGGTTGTGCCTTCTCAAAGAGGTCAAATTAACCTTGCAGTCGGATGTAAGTAGAAGGTGTAGGTATTGCAGCCACACTATAAACTATTACAAATCTCGCATTATTTCCAGACTAGTGCGTGTGTTGTGGGAACACAGAAAGAGAAGCAAAAGTAGCGACAATATTTCCTGACATGCATGTCGTAAGAGACAACTAATGATGTTTTGAAGGTACAATTGATGACCATCTCATCCCATAGAGATTCAAGTCACCCAGAAGTTATGCTGAAGTCGATTTTGTCAAGCAGAAAGATACAGATATCGCAGCTGTGCTGTAAACCATGGCACAACGTATTTCGTTCTCTGGACTACATCCTGTTAATTTACAGGATCTTGAGAGTAAAATCATATCACAAGATGGACAGGTTACAGTCTATCAGAGTGCACCACCAAAACAAGAGGCAGGGGATGTTGGAGGTCTGTTGCAGCCAACCGTCGTTGCAGAGACGGAACTTGATGATGATGATGATGATGAGAATACAATCAGAAGAAGAAAGTAAAGATAAAAATAATAATATAAGTACACAAACAGCTAACAAAACAAACTGTTCTTGGTTAAACTAGATCTCTTCTCACGATCCTTCATTTAGACGACATAGAGGACACAGTTCAATTGCATAAACAGCTCAACAAATTGCCGAGGCGCCATTCAGTAACATCTCTGTTTACGATACGTGGAACACATCTGTCAGTTGTTGTTGGCGTCTATAGTTTATAGAATCTTCTAGTGGAATACTTGGTGGTAGACGGGACATTCTAGTACCGAGCTAACTTGAGATATCTTGTTTCAAGTTGGGTAATGAAAACTCAATATAGACAGATTGTG
Organism: Meghimatium bilineatum; assembly: GCA_034231615.1. Lineage (NCBI taxonomy): Eukaryota > Metazoa > Mollusca > Gastropoda > Stylommatophora > Philomycidae > Meghimatium > Meghimatium bilineatum. The sequence goes on from CM067320.1 coordinate 76,763,528, forward strand.
TATTATCTACGATTCAGAAAATCTGGCCTAACAATGTCAGACAACGTATAAATTTAAAATTTACATATTACAGATAGTGCCCTACGAGTTACGCTAAATAACATTTGACCGCCATGTTTGGCTAGCCCTTTCGTGATAAGTTGATCGAATCTGGTACAGAAATTCAAATATCGTAGCCAAGAAGTAAATAAGGCTGAAAAAATTTCGGCTATCTTGAGTAATTATTGTAGACAACTTATGTAATGGGTAGGACCGCAGAAAAACTGGATACCAGTAGGTAGGGACAGAACACCAAGTATTACGTTTTACATGTAAGCAAATTATTGCAATAAAACTGTACAACATGACACAGCTCACGTCATTTTAAGAAAACTTAATTATGTACCCGGTATATTTCATGGTCAATATCCATCTTCTACTTCTGAGTTTGTCCTCTGAAAACCAACATGAAAGGTCGTGTGATTTCCGCCGCGGAATGTAAAGAACGCTGTGCTGCTGGTTTACAGCGTAGCTGCGTTATATTTACGTCGGAAGGTACAGAACATCCGTTTTCGTCATGTATCTAATTCGGATAGTGGGCTTCCCTAGTCTGTGACAACCTTCTTCTTTGTTAATGTATCCAGGCAATGAATCTGCATCGACTCCGTGAAAGTTTTCCACTCAGTGGAAGTGTGCTTGGACTTTACATACTATAACATGTACCTTGTGACAGTCTTCGTGGATACGGTAATCCGATACTTAGGCTTGGGTCAACTACGTTAATCTCGCCCATCGGATACTGAAACTTTTCTCTGAACGAGCTTGATTTCGGTAAAGAAAAGCATCGAAGCTACAGTTTGACACGGTTATTTTTTGTTCTCTTAGCTGACAAACACAGACATCGTGAACCCCTCGTCCAAGTCTGAGTCTCTACACCAGTGTTTCCAAACCTTTTTTTTTAACCACGCCGCACCCAAGTCTTTCTACAAATCTTATGTCTTACTATGTAACATATACATATTGAAAACAAAGAATTATTCTCAAAATTAAGTTAGGTAGGGTGGACAGTTCCCTTCCTTGCTGTGTTTACCTCTCCTAACCCATGATTCAGATACCCATTTATAGCTGGGTCGATTGGTGGACCGGTTGTGTCAAACGAGAAATCAATATCCGGAATTGTTTGTCCTGGAGGTGGTTTCAAAACTGGCATGCTGTAACCAGGCGATAGATCACTAAACTATGCTACCTGACTCCTCCCGGGGAGGGGATAATAACATTTTCACGTAATTTATGAACAACCTCAAATGTGCGGTAGGAACAACCTCAAATGTGCGATATGAACCTCTAATGTGTGATATAAACAACCTCAAATGTGCGATATGAACAACCTCAAATGTGCGATATTACGACGTGTGTTGCCGGGGCCAGAAAGGGGAGCAAAGAATAGCAACACTGTTTACCTTCCACGCATGTCGTAAAAGGCGACTAAGGAGGTTATGGGATGTAGTTGGATGTCCCATCCCATATAGAGTCAGTGACCCACAGCCATGCTGAAGTCGGATGTGTCAGGCCGAGAGGCGCAGATATCGCAGCAATGCTGTAAACCATGACACAACGCATTCCGTTCTCCGAACTACATCCTGCTAATCTGCAGGAGTTTTAGAACGAACGCAGAAGAAGAAGAAGAAATGTGCGATATGAACAACCTCAAATGTGCGATATGAACAACCTCAAATGTGCGATATGAACAACCTCAAATGTGCGATATGAACAACCTCAAATGTGCGATATGAACAACCTCAAATGTGCGATATGAACAACCTCAAATGTGCGATATGAACAACCTCAAATGTGCTATATGAACAACCTCAAATGTGCGATATGAACAACCTCAAATGTGCGATATGAACAACCTCAAATGTGCGATATGAACAACCTCAAATGTGCGATATGAACAACCTCAAATGTTGCGATATGAACAACCTCAAATGTGTGATATGAACAACCTCAAATGTGCTATATGCGTTTAGTATTGTAATATGACACGATGTATGTAATGTACATGATTGTGGAGATCTAGTGTGACATACACACAAGCAGACGTCTACTGCAGAGATGGTACATGATGTCTAACTTCAGACAATGAAACCGTTGTCATAGTTTCACTGAGAGATGGTGACGGTCATCGCCCAACTGATTGACTACTCATCCCTTTGTCGCTTGACCCGGCGTGCAAAGTCCTGTCTTTATCTCCTCTGTCAACTTGAGCCAGTGTTAGACGTTTGAGAATGCGACTTAATAAAGGGTATTACTCCAGGACCAGGTGTCAAACTGGTGTTACTTGTCAGATTTTTCAACGTTCCTGTCTAGAGGTCATCGCGTGTTAAACGAATGACACGTTAGTGTCTTTTGTCTTGCTGTTACAGGCAATATCTAGCTGTAAAATCATTCTTCAGCGCCGATTGGGTATCAATGATTGACTGAAAGGATTTCCAAAAACCGCTACCTCGTTCTTATGTGGTACTTTTTCTTCTTCAGCGTTCATTCTCAAACTCCCACTGGATATCTCTTGTATCAGGACCATGGTCCTATTAGATTTTCAGAAGGATGTAGTCCAGAGAATGGAAATGCGTTGTGTCGCCGTTTATTTGCGTCAATGGCCCACACATCCGTCTACGGCGGACGTATGTGGTACAAGTCTGACAATATTTGGTCAATTTATTGTTTCTTCTTGTTTTTATATCTCTGCGAAAATCTTGTACGCCGTTTTCCAACTTTTACATTCACATGAGGTTTTAGCGTAAAAGTCGAATGTATCATGTTATTGGGGCAAATAAAACGGCGGAACAATGCATTTCCATTTCACCAGGACCATTGTCCTAATAGAAGAGAGATCCAGTGGGAAATTGAGAAATAACGAACAAAAATATTAGTACTTCACCACGGCTGTAACCATCATATTTGTGTATATATTTAAAATATTCTGCAATTGACAGCCCCTTAAGGTCTCTACCAGAACAAACCCCTTGGAGTGAAAGGTATGGAATACCAATATACATTCAGACCCACGTGAAAGGAATACTAAGCGAGGACGAACAGAACAGTGTGCAACGAAATAGTCACTCTCAGTTTCCTGGATGATGAATATCCACAAGACACATGGCTCAGAGTATACACAGATGGGTCAGCACAGAATGCAGTGAGGCTGAAAGTGCAGGTGTATATATAGAATATCAACAGAAGCCTAGAGATACGATAAAATACCAACAGGGACATTCTGCAATAATTATGATGCAGAAATTCAGACAATTAGGGTGGTAACTGAAAAACTCCCGCACTCCAATCCTTGTCCACAGCCAGTGGTATATTCCTGACAGATACAAGGTCAGTGCTTCAAGCTCTTCAGTCTGGAAAACTAACAAACTTACAAAAAATACTCAATGAACTGTCTTACCTGTATAGAGTAACCATGCAGTGGATACCCTCTCTCTGTGGAATATCAGGAAAGGAAGAAGCAAATTAACTGACTAAGGAAGGTGCTTCCGAAGACCAACCAGATATACCAATCACCTACCATCAGAAAAAAAAGATGATCAAGTCAATAAGAAAGCCACAAACACCACCACAAGATGATTATCACCAATGACACCCGTATTCGGCGGGAAATCTTCTTTCTATGAAATCTTTCTATACTGCTGACATTATATTTTATGTGCTGTCAGAAGTGCTTCATTAATTCCAATTGTATTAAAAAAACAAAAAACTTTTGTTACTGCATGTTTTTCTGTTTAGGAGTGAAGGGAGGCTGTTAAGGCTGTGGAAATAAAGGCCGCTTTGTCAAAGCTGTCGACGCGACGTGTACAGCATGAATTTTTTTATTGCACCTCCGAATAATAAAAATCCTTATCCCAACCGCGGATTGAACCCGAGACCTCAGGAATCTGAGGCCGGCGTTCTAGCCGTACGGCCACGCGCTCCAGTAGTGTTCAGTGTGAATAGTTATTTGTCAGAGAATGTCCCAACTTTTCTGTCAGCTCAAATACGGAACATGAAATGTGCCATGACATGAAAATTTGTCATCAGTCATTCTAGGGATTAAGCTAACTCTCCTTTCAGTCACAACTGAGGACATCCTGAAGCTTATACCAAATTACTGGGCGAATGTTTGGCAACAGGGCGGGTAACCCATGTAAAATTCTCCATAATAAGATATCACAAATGTCATCGTCTGCCCGTTGCCGCTTTACGTGTCATGCTGGAAAAAGTGATGGATCGAGCCCATCGTAATTTATACATGCCTGTGGACTCAAGAAATAACATTACACAAAAGTGACGCTATTTAACTTTTCCTGTGATTTTCATTGGGTATGAACACAGAGTGTATACAAATAAGCCAATGAAAATTCAAGAAAAGTCAAATAGCGTTACTTTTGAAAGATTAACGGATGAGGTCACAGATCTGCGTAATGGGTGATTAAATCGAATGGGTACACGAGCTATGCTGTATACAAGACCATCTAGATGTAAAAGGACGATCTAGAAAGTCACAAAAACAGTCGGTTTGTCAACAAATATTGCTAGGATTACCCTTACAGTTAGTACCTAGTCCTTCAACAGAGTAGTCCATGGTGCTGATCTCACGCCATAACACAATAATATTGGCGCAGCTGATCAGTGGTCGATTGCGTAAACATTGTGTCGGCGGCCACGGAAAGACACGGAAAAAGTAAAAGAAGCTAAAATAAGTGACGACACGCGAGTTCTTTTTCTTCAACGTGCATTCTCAAACTCCCTTTGGTTCTCTCTTGTTGAAGGGCCATGGTCCTACTAGATTTCCAGCAGGATGTAGTCCAAAGAAAGGAATTGTGTTGTGTCGCCGTTTTATTTGCGATAATGACCCGCCAGATTCGTCTTCAGTGGAGCGTGAGATCGGGTGGCGATATTCTTCCGAGTTCATTCTCAAACTTTTGCAGATTAACAGGATGTGATTCTGACAATGACATGCTCCATGTCATGATCTACATCTTATCTGCGATATCTGCGTCTTTCTGTATATCACATCAGCAAGGATTCTTAGTCACCCTGACCCCTATTGGGATAGGAGAACCAATTCCTCCCGCAGATAACCTCCTTGATCGTCTCATACAACATGCATGTCATGCTGTGTCGCTATTCTTTGCTCCCCTTTCGGCCACCGACAACACACAGTGACATCACCTTTCAACATTATTGCAGTTTTCATCGGATTTCAATTATCATGCTTTCTCTTTTAATTCTATTCGACTGTTACATACACAATTCTCTCAGTAAACAAGACATCAAAATATATCTGATAACCACGTTCATAACCAGCTTCCAGCTTAGATGAGATAATACACATTTAATTATGATGTTATTCCCTGCAATTTTGTTTAAATTTCCTTCAGCGCCGACTTGTTAGATCGAATTAGACCCTCACCAAACAGGGTGTTATATTTTGACAACTTAACTGGTTCTAATTATTCCCCAATTGACATTTTTCTATACCGACGCTGCTATGAAAGGATAAACCAGCAATTTACTGTATATTATTGAATAACTGTAAATACAATGTAGCAATCACAGAAATACCGAGAATGGAGTCACTTTTAGTGTCCAACTATTACACCAATTGGTTGAAAACATCACAATAATATAGCTCTTGCCAGCACAAGTCAATAATTCAGTAATATTTTTCGTTTATCTAATGTTTAGATTGAGATGATATTGCGGGATGGAAATAATGATGTGCACAGAATAATGTAGACAAAGTAATGTAGACAGAGTAATGTAGACAAAGTAATGTAGACAGTGTAATGTAGACAAAGTAATGTAGACAGTAATGTAGACAGAGTAATGTAGACAAAGTAATGTAGACAGAGTAATGTAGATAAAGTAATGTAGACAGAGCAATGTAGACAAAGTAATGTAGACAGATAAATGTAGACAGAGTAATGTAGACAAAGTAATGTAGACAGAGTAATGTAGACAAAGTAATGTAGACAAAGTAATGTGGAAATCCCATTCGATATTAGTTCGGTATATAATTAGTCCGGTATATAATTAGTCCGGTATATAATTAGTCCGGTATATAATTAGTCCGGTATATAATTAGTCCGGTATATAATTAGTCCGGTATATAATTAGTCCGGTATATAATTAGTCCGGTATATAATTAGTCCGGTATATAATATTGATTGGATATATAATAGGTGACGAACATCATGAGGAAACGCCGCTGGACATAATACATCGGTCACATACTTAGAATGAAGGAAGACAGAATTCCAGGACAAGTCTTCTTGTGGATACCAGACGGGTAAAGAAAACAGGGAAGACCAAAAACAACGATCAGAACATTTATGAATGAATTAAAATCAACAGGCATAAATGCACAAGACCTGCAATCCATGACAACTGACCGACAGGAATGGAGATATATGGCATCCGTCCTATGTGCCAAACTTGTTTGGGGAGGGGGATGGGGGTCGAGATATTTTATTTAGGAAAGTAGTGGGCTTCACAGTAGATGGCGCGCAGATTGTCGAATCCGGCAGCATTCCTCGGGACTTAATGCTGACTTTCTTCATCTCGAACAAACTTACGTTAGCCATTTGGTATCCAGGAATTAGCCGGCAGTAAGTTACGTCACGAAGTTACACAAAATAAAGGATCAGAGCAGATTTTATAAAAAGTGTGAGGTAGAAGCTTTTATTTGATTTAGTGCCCATATGTTCTTTGCAATATATTTCATGGCAAGAAGTGCTACAGATGAATGAACTCCCGTATATTGACGGGGCCCGAGAGGGAAGTAAATAATAGCAATACTGTTTACCAACTATGTATGTAGTTAGAGGCGACTAAGGATACTATGGGGTGGAATTGGCTGTCCCATAAAATATATGGTCAAACTGTAATGCTGAAGTTGGATGCATTTCTTCTTTTCGCTTTTGAAGTGTCAGGGGTAGAAGAACTCTCTGGAGATGGTCTTTTGTGTTACTCATAGATATTTGTTTTCGTTGATTCTTTTATTTATGTAATCCATCTTTTGCATGGTCTGCTTCTGGCTTTGTATCCATCGTATCTGTATAGTAATGCTTTTTTGAGTGGTACCACCCATCTGATGGTAGTCTGGAAGCGTGTGAAAACCACTTAATCTGCTGGCTTCTGATGTAATCGAGGATTGACATTGTATTTGTTTGTCATCTGATGTTTTCATTTCTGATTCCGTCTTTTATTGTTACTCCAAGAATTATACGTAGACAGGTCATTTCTGTTGGAACACGTTTTGTTTTGTCTTTTGTTGTTAGTGTCCATGTTGGACATTGGTAGCGAATTGATGGTATAATGATCGTTTTATACAGTGCAGTTTTAGTATTTATGTTCACATGTTTGTTTCTGAAAATAGGAATCATCTGTCCTAAGATATTTTTCTTCTTCTGCCTCATTCTCAAACTCCTGAAGATTAGCAGCAGGTACTCCGGAGAATGGAGTGCATTGTGTCATAGTTTACGGCATTGCTGCTATATCTGTGCCTTTCGGGCTGACACATCCGACTTCATCATGGCTTCGTGTCACTGACCATATATGGGATGGAACAGGCAACTCCATCCCATAACCTTCTTAGTTGCCTCTTATGACATGCATGTAAGATAAACAGCGTTGCTATTATTTGCTCCCCTATCGGGCACGGCAACACGCGGGCAGTTTCAAGATCTGATATGCTATATTGCATCTGTATTGAATTTATTTTGTGTTGTTCCCATTTGATGATTTCTTCTTCTTCTGCGTTCATTCTCAAACTCCCGCTGGATCTCTCTTTTAGCAGGATCATTGTCATACTAGATTTCCAGCAGGATGCCATTCAGAGAATGGAAATGCGTTGTGTCGCCATTTTATTTGCGCCGATAGGCCGACACATCCGTCTTCGGAAGGATTGATGATATGATGCTTCCAAAATTGTAAGTAAATTCTTTCAACTGTGGAAGTTGTTGATCATCGATGAAAATAGTCGTCTTTCTGTTTTTGCTATTGACTTTACCTCAGTTTTTTTCCGTGTTTATCTTCACGTTAAAGTCCCTACATGTAGTGTGGAGTCTATTTGTATGTTGTTGTAGTTGTTCCTTTGATGCTGATATTATTACTTGATCAACGGCAAACAAATTTCGCTCAGGAGGTTTTTGATGTTGTCTTTTTATATGTGATGAATAAAAAGAGAGATAAGACACATCCTTGTCGCACTCCAGAGTGTATGTGAAATTTGCCTGAAAGACCAGTACTCGTTCTAACTACACATTGACTTCCTGTGTAACTACTCTTGCACAGGTTGATTAGGTGTTGTGGGACTTCGTATTTTGATAGTATTTTTTCATAGTTGTCTGTCTATTCTGCCGAATGCTTTTTCTTGGTCGGCAAGCGGGTTATACAGTTCTTGGTTGCTTTTCGTTGTTTTATTCTGCCAGTTATCTGAGAGTGAAAATTGCATTTGTACAGCTCTTATTCTTACGGAATCCCATCTGAGTGTTGTTGAATTGTGGTTCGAGGAATTCTCGTAATCCTCTTTCTAGATTTTAATTGCAAATTTTTTCAGTGTGGCTTAAAAGTGAGATACCTCTGTATTTTGTATATCTTTTGCTGCCTTTTTTTCTTCCAAATAGGCATTATTACAGCGTTTTCCAATTTTCTGTTGTTTCTTGTATATTCCATATTATGTTAAACAACCTATGCAACAATTTAATCCCTGCATCTGCTGTTACTTTGATTAATTCGACGTGTATGTTATCGGATCCTGGGGCTTTGTTGAAGCTGTTTGTATTGCATTTTCTATTTCTAATCTCAATATGCTCGGTTCTAATTTATCCGTTAAATTATGTTTTATGTTGTCGTTCCATCCTTCTTTAAGATTTAACAAATCTTTAAAAACTATTGCCACGTTTCCGTGATTCTTTTCGGGTCATTGATCATCTTTCCATTTCATTATGTTCATAATGTTGTTGTAGAATTTCTCTGCTGCATGTTTATGTTCTGTATTTAATGATTCACCATATTCTTGCCAAGCTTTTATTTTTGCATCTTTAATTATTTTGTTAGATACTGATTTAGCTGTCCTGTACTCAATATCGTTTTATGGGGATTTGCTTGCAGCCCATTTCTTGAATTTTTCTTTCTTATCTGTTATGAAACCTTTGACTTCTTCATTCTTCCATGGTGTTACTTTGGGTTTTCTAACTTAATGCTTCATGTATCCGCATGTTTATTCTGCTTTTCACGTTATGGTTTTCTTGATATTTCCCATACTTCTTTAATTGGCTTAGTAGTTATTGGTAGCTTTTCAAATTCTTCGATGAGTATATTTTTCCTTATATTGGTATCTGGGAGGTTCTTGGGTTTAGCTTGCATGTTCTGTCGGATGTGTTAGCCCGAAGCTCACAGATTTCTCAGCAATGTTGTAAACCATGATACAACGCACTCCGTTTTCGAGACTACACCCTGCTAATCTGCAGGAGTTTGAGAACGAACGCAGAAGAAGAAGAAGATGAACGAGATCTCAACAAACCAAACTGTTTGATAAGCAAAGAAAAAAATTCAGGCAAAATACAAACATATGGAAATTGGCTAACCAGAATTGAAACGAATCTATATTGTTAATTTTAATGTCCAGATTAAATACTTCTTCTTCTTCTTCTGCGTTCATTCTCAAACTCCTGCAGATTATCAGGATGTAGTCCGGAGAACGGAATGGGTTGTGTCATAGCTTACATCATTGCTGCGATAGTTGCGCCGTTCGGCCTGGCACATTCGACTTCAGTATGACTTTGGGTCACTGAACCTATGTGGGATGGGACAGCCAACTCCATCCCATAACCTCCTTAGTCGCCTTTTACGACATGCGTGGAAGGTAAATAGTGTTGCTATTCTTTGCTCCCCATTTAGGCCCCGGTAACACAAGGGCGAGATTAAATACCAATACGGAAGACTAGATTAAGTACAGCAGTGACGATAAACCTGTATTAATACATAGTTTTTTGTGTGGATGTGAAAGTTGGACGATTACAGCAGAAATGGAGAGGGGAATACAAGATTTCGAAAACAAATGTTACAGGTGAATATTACACATCCATTCTACAGAATACAAAACCAACATATAAGTGAGAAATAAAATAAATGCTCTTGCAGGTCAATAAGAACACCTTAGTTAGTCGTTGGATCATCGTCACAGCACTCCGGACAAGTCCATAGGTGCTCAGATCTCTCCTTGAGTGTAGTCGCCACTACAAGTTGACTGAAGTTCCCAGTACGCAGTTGATTGACCATCATTCTTTCTTGCCCACGAAACCGCTCCTTTCTAACGACACCACATTTCAAACCAAATTCCTTTATTCTAGTCATGGAACAAGAGTCATCGTCACTTGTACAGTCATTTGTTCGTACGTTTTTCTGTAGAGCGTTCAAAAAGTCTGCTCGATCCATCGCTCCACCAACAGCCGTAGCAGCAGAGTGTGCGGCCAACCTATCTGCTCTCTCATTACCCCGGACACCCGCATGTCCCGGCACAAAAATGAAAGTCACTTTACTCACACAGGAATTCTGTACTGCATCCAACCACTGTTCCAGAATGCACCCCGCCTGAACTTTCACAATCATGCTCATCGAGTCACTGAGTATACCAGCATGCTCGCAGATAGTCTGTGAGCACACCCATTGCAAAGCTTTGGTTACGGCCAAAATATCTATTGCGATGCTGCTTGTCGTCTGCGCGAATTCGTACCTTCTTCTCTGATGGTCTGCCCCCACCTTTGAGCCGTGAAGGCCCAAGCATCCTGATGTGCCTCTTAACCGACCTATTTGTATATATTATCTTATCAACTTCTCTGGAATTTTCACTGATAAGAGCGAGTACCTCCGACTTCACCACTGTCGGACCCCATTCCCTGCATTCTCTATTGAGTGTTATTATTACTTTGAAGGCTGTCGGACAACCTAAGAGCGCACGACTCCATTCCGCACAAGGTAGCACATCTTCCAGTCTGCACAAACTCGGTATAATATTCTCTGCGCGCCCCATATTTGTACATGTCATGGAAGTGATGAAATTTGACAAACTTGTGTGGTTTGACCACGTGAATGGACACGATTCTCTGCCCAAAATGATCTTACGTGGAACACTTAAGATCCAAGGAGAAGTACAGAAAAAATAAAGTATAGAGTCTATCTATCTATACGATGTGGCTCTTGTTTGCCTTGCGGCGTCAGAGGTGGGAGAGTTCTCTGGAGATGGCCTTCTTGTGCGCTGTTTGTAAGCTTGTTCCTGAGGCTTCTTTGATTTCTGTGATCCATCTTTTACACGGTCTGCCTATTTTTAAATTCCCGGTCAAGATGGTCAAGTTGGATATCTTTCGGCCAGCATCTAGACCGGGTAGTAGTTTTCGATGTTTCAGTGTATTTGTGAGGGAATATGTGATTTCTACATCTGAATGTGATAGATTAGAATACTGTTTAACCATTTAGAAACTCTGAAACAACGCTGTGACAGGTCTAGCAAATCGACTGCGACGAAACACACTGCTCATAGAAAAATGAAGAGTGCTCGGGAGACGACTAAACGTTTGATGATGATGATATTGTTAAACTCACTAACACTGTATAGGATCACTACGTCAGTTTCAGAAAACCTGTACTTTGTTACCAATGACAGTGATCTGCCAAGAGTAGAACTACTGAGCAGTAATTAGAAATTGACAACAACAACAACGACAACTAAATATTCACTTCGAAATATGTTCACGTTTGATTCATGTTGAGACGCAAATACCGCCGAGGACAGCAGGGTACAAAAAGTGTTTGAAACGTTCGGTATGAACCTGCAGATTTTTATCAGCCATCAAATCCAATCACTTCCACAGACATGTCGGTGCCGTCATGTTATAATTTCCAGCACTCGGAAACGTCCAATCCTTCCACCCTGTCCGTTTCGTGTGCCATGTCCCTACCCAGTTCACTGATGTGTGTATCTGGAACTGAGGGATTTGTCCGGTTTCCTGTCATGTCGGATCTAACTCCAAACAAAAGATTGCACGCGGGAAGTACAGAGCTATGACAAGCGCACAAAGAATGGAGTGCACGAAAAAGGTCTCTGGATTTTGACAAGATCAGTAAAAGAGGGTGTTTTTTGACCTCCATGACAAACAACTAAAGTTAAGCCGCAATTCGCTGGGTGAAAAAAAGGGATTTTATGTCGAAGATCAAATTTCAAGTAAATTGTTTTTTCCTTGTTCAGAAGAATTTGATTTTCTTGCAGACATTTGATTCATGATCACAATGTTGAATATCCTGGAACATTAGTGGTTAATCCCTTACATATCTTCTATTGAGTTCATTCTCAAACTCCTACAGTCGCCTATGTGTTGTAAGGGCCGAGAATAGGAGCAAAGAATAGCACACTGTTTACCTTCCATGCATATCGTAAGAGGCAACTTAGGAGGTTATGGTTTGAAGTTGGCTGTCCCATCCCATATGGAGCAAGTGATCCAAAGCCATGCGGAAGTAGGATGTATCAGGCCAAAAGGCGCAGATATCGCAGCAATGCTGTAGCCACGACACAGCGTAATCCGTTCTTCAGACTATATCCTGTAAATCTGCAGGAGTCTGCAGCTCATCTGAACGAACGCAGAAGAAGAAATTCATACAGCTTAGCAGGATGTAATCCGGAGAATTTATTGTGTTGCGTCGTGGTATACAAATTTGATTCGATATCTGTAAGTTGAGGTATACGTTTTAATGTACAAGTTAGTAAGTTGAGGTATACGTTTTAATGTACAATTTTGTAAACTGAGATATACGTTTTAATGTACAAGTTTGTAAGTTGAGGTATACGTTTTAATGTACAAGTTAGTAAGTTGAGGTATACGTTTTAATGTACAATTTTGTAAACTGAGATATACGTTTTAATGTACAAGTTTGTAAGTTGAGGTATACGTTTTAATGTACAAGTTAGTAAGTTGAGGTATACGTTTTAATGTACAATTTTGTAAACTGAGATATACGTTTTAATGTACAAGTGTGTAAGTTGAGGTATACGTTTTAATGTACAAGTTAGTAAGTTGAGGTATACGTTTTAATGTACAATTTTGTAAGTTGAGGTATACGTGTTAGTGTACACGTTTGTAAGTTGAGACATAAGTTTTAGTGTACAAGTTTGTAAACTGAGATATACGTTTTAATGTACACATTTGTAAGTTGAGATACACGTTTTAATGTACACATTTGTAAGTTGAGATACACGTTTTAATGTACACATTTGTAAGTTGAGATATACGTTTTAATGTACACATTTGTAAGTTGAGATACACGTTTTAATGTACACATTTGTAAGTTGAGATACACGTTTTAATGTACACATTTGTAAGTTGAGATACACGTTTTAATGTACACATTTGTAAGTTGAGATACACGTTTTAATGTACACATTTGTAAGTTGAGATATACGTTTTAGTGTACAAGTTCGGGTTCTTATTATAATTTCGAAAACATATTTATGTGTGAAATGAATCGAATTAAGCAAAAGTAAGGAAACATATGTCAAGGAAAGATGGCGTCCATATGAACGTGATCTCATGTAGGTAATGATGCCTTACGTCATTAGCAAATGTGCAAGCCGAGTTCAATGCGCCCTGAGAGAGCAGCGCTCCCGCTAGGACGTATTTCACTTTATTCTCTGTAAATGTATTAACCAGTTTTCTCTTGATCATACGTTCGACATCAAAGGAACCGATCGGGAGTGCGTGCAGCCGGGGAGACAGTCAGTTTGAACATAAAACTGCATAGATAAAGTGAACGGGGAATGTTATCTGTGTGCGCTTGTAGCGCACAATTGAGAACTGTCACACACCGATGGCGTTTCAGATACGTATTGGCTTGGATGGTACCGCTGGATTGAGTTTAATGATGACTTCTGTCAGTGATATCAGTGAGGTCTGCGATCAATATCAGGACTATCCATTAATTGTGACATGACAGTTATTGCTATCGTCAAGAAGTCATCAACACGAACAGGGCTAGAATTCTGCAGTGCAGAGTTCGTATTGATAGACCTAACCTCTCGTGCTAACCTCTAATTGATAACCTCGCTAGCGATATCAACTCATTGAAGGAATAAAGTTAGAATATGGCATCCCAAGATATCTAGACGGCAGGCTGACCAAATTTAGCCATGTAGTCATCATATGAGCTGTGGGGTCAAGTGTAGTTGGCGTTCTCACTTATTGTCAATGTTGTTTGGAGTTGGTTGTGTCTTTCCACAACATTCTGTTTCGTGTGTTGTCAATCATTTCCGACACTTTTCTGTTATGGCATAATTCCACAGTGTCTAGATAATTCCACAGTGTCTAGATAATTCCACAGTGTCTAGATAATTCCACAGTGTCTAGATAATTCCACAGTGTCTAGATAATTCCACAGTGTCTAGATAATTCCACAGTGTCTAGATAATTTCACAGTGTCTAGATAATTCCACAGTGTCTAGATAATTCCACAGTGTCTAGATAATTCCACAGTGTCTAGCATCTTTTTTCTTTGTCAACCTCTTGTTCTTCAATGTGCTTGTTGTCACGGTGTTTTCCATCTTTCCTTTTCACGTGCTGAGTCCAAAAAATGTGGAGTTTCTCTTTCTGATATGTGTGAGCAGCATTTCTTTGTATCAAAATTAACTATCGAGATATCTTCATTACGCTGTTTTATTTATCCTTTATTGTTCTTAACATACTTCTATAAAACCACATAGTTCTACTGCTTTTATTTAATGTTTGACTAGTCTGTTGATTGTCCAAAATTCACTTTCAGACATCAATTTTGGTTCTATATGACGTCTAAGAACTCTCTTTCTTGTCCATTCGTCTTTGTCTTCTTATTCTTCTGCGTTCGTTCTCAAACTCATGCAGATTAGCAGGATGTAGTCTGGAGAACGGAATGAGTTGTGTCATGGTTTACAGCATTGCTGCGATATCTGCGCCTTTCGGCCTGACACATCCGACTTTAGCATGGCTTTGGGTCACTGTCCCTATACGGGATGGAACAGCCAATTCCATCCCATAACCTCTTTAGTCGCATTTTGCGACATGCGTGGAAGGTAAACAGTGTTGCTATTCTTTGCTTCCCTTTCGGGCCCCGGCAACACACGGGCGTTTTTTCTTCTGAATTCGTTCTCAAACTCCTACAGATTACCAGGATGTAGTCCGGAGACACATGTCCACCAATTCAAATATTTAGGTACAACGATTACAGTAGAGGGAAGAAGTTCAAAAGAAATAAGAAGCAGAATAGGGCAGACAAAAACAACATTCAGAAAAATGAAAAATATATTGTGTAATATGACCTTGTCATTAGAGGTGGGAGAGTTCTGCAGTGCTATAGAACTCCTATACTAACATATGGATGCGAGTCTTGGACAATAAACAAACTGGAAAGTAGGAAACTAGAGGCAATAGAGATGTGGTTCTACAGAAGAATGCTAAGAATACAATGGACAGAAAAACGAATGTGGAGATGTTGAAAGAGTCAAATGAGAAACGTACCTTATTGAATAATATAAGAAAAAAGACAATCTTCATTTTTTGGCCACTTCATGAGACAGACAGGTTTGAAGAACATAGTCACAACAGGAAAGATTGAAGGTAACAGAGACAGAGGGCGACAACGTGAGAAAATGTTAGACAGTTTAACAACCTGGCACGGCAGGGAAACAACAACGAGCTTGATACATAATACTGAATATAGAGAGCTGTGGAGAGCCATGATCGCCTACCCCAGCCGGTATAGCACCTGATGATGATTGGAATGTCGTCCAGACAACGGAATGCGATGTGTCATGAGTTGAGCTTTGATATATACGACTTTCTGCCTGACGCATCCGACTTCAGCATGGCTTCTAGGTCACTGACTCAATATGGGATATGACAACCAATATCACCGCATATCCTCCACAGTCGCCTCTTGCGACATGCATGGAAGGTAAACTGTATTGATATTCTTTGCTCCCTTTTCGGGGCCCCTGAAACACAAAGGCATCTCTCTCTTATTGACAAAGATGTAATACATGTAATTCTCATCCGCCAACCGATGTGTCGGACCATTAGAGAAAATAAAACGGCAACACAATGTTTTTCGATCCTCTGGACTATATCCTGCTGGAAGTCTAGTAGGACCATTATCCTGCTACAAGAGAGATCCAATGGGAGTTTGAGAATGTGTCCTGCTACAAGAGAGATCCAATGGGAGTTTGAGAATGTGTCCTGCTACAAGATAGATCCAGCGGGAGTTTGAGAATGTGTCCTGTTACAAGATAGATCCAACGGGAGTTTGAGAATGTGTCCTGTTACCATATAGATCCAGCGGGAGTTTGAGAATGTGTCCTGCTACAAGAGAAATCCAGCGGGAGTCTGAGAATGTGTCCTGCTACAAGATAGATCCAACGGGAGTTTAAGAATGTGTCCTGCTACAAGAGAGATCCAGCGGGAGTTTGAGAATGTGTCCTGTTACCATATAGATCCAGCGGGAGTTTGAGAATGTGTCCTGCTACAAGATAGATCCAGCGGAAGTCTGAGAATGTGTCCTGCTACAAGAGAGATCCAGCGGGAGTCTGAGAATGTGTCCTGCTACAAGATAGATCCAGCGGGAGTTTGAGAATGTGTCCTGCTACAAGATAGATCCAGCGGGAGTTTGAGAATGAACGCTGAAGAATAATGATAAGAAGATGATGATGTATCCATCTTGTTTGTTTGTTTGTTTGAGAACCTCAAAAATTGCGAACAATTAGCTCTTAACTTCCTATGTGCAGTGGAGTGGTTTTTCTGAGCTTTCTTTCATGCACAGGAGATTTCAGCTTTCGGCTTAGTGCAATGTCTATTGAAGGAGCCTTCTACTCAGAGGAGGTCTATAACTGTATAGATGACATGCTACAAAGCTTCCATAAGAGAGCCTCAATATAACGACATATCATCTACTAAGATTTTCTGTTGCAAATGGGTGGTTTGTCTAGTGGGCCTTTGGTGAGACCCACAGACGCAACCGAATGCGTTATCCATCTTGTAAAGTGCTGCCTTTGCAATTCTAAAAAACTTCACCGGTCTGATATTACATAACCCAAATATTGAACACAACTTGGACACTTTACAACCACTGTACAGATCAAGGGAGGAAGAGATAGGGGACTACAAAGAAAAAAGTTGCTAGATGGACTAGTATTGTGACACAGTCATCATCATCATTAAGTGCCGTCTCCGCAACGAAGGTTGGCTGCAACGTATCTCCAACATCTCCTGTCTATTGTCTTGGTGGTGCACTCTGCTAGACTGTAACCTGCCCATCGTGTGATGTTACTCTCCCACGTATATCTCTGCCTACCTCTTGCTCGCTTCCCTTTGACTTTACCCTCCAGTAAGGTCTTCAATAAGGTGTCATGTCTTTTAATGTGTCCAAAGTATTTTATTTGCCTGATCTTTATTTCTCTTAGTACTTCTTTCTTCATATTAAGTGTCTTTAGCACCTCTTTATTTGTTTTCTTCTCTTTCCATGATGTTCTCCCTATTCTTCTATATACCCACATCTCAAAGGCATCAATTTTGTCTTCTAATTGTTTATTTAGTGTCCATGTTTCTGAGCCATACATTAATATGGAATAGATGTAGCATTAAATCTTACCGTGACACGGTAGAAGTTCACCAACCGAGCTCATTGACAAACACAAGAGACAGAGAGTCGCGGAGAAACATGATCGCCTACGCCATTCGGCATGGTACTTGATTGATTGATCGATTAATTGATTGACCCACATATTTTAATATCTTGACGTAAAACGATGCTTACACAACCAAATAAATTTAAGTAGGAAGCCAGAGGACAATTTAAAGATTCTTGAGACTAACGGGAATTGAACTAGTCCGTTCAACAGCACCAAATCGCTGTTACACAACAATGTCTTTTATGCAACCTTATGTGAGTCCGGGTGTCTCAGCACTTACACAACTAATAAGAACATGTACTTTTGTCAGACAGACTATTGGCTGCCAAGAGTCCGGGTGTCTCACCACTTACACAACTGATAAGAACATGCACTTTTGTCAGACAGACTATTGGCTGCCAAGAGTCCGGGTGTCTCACCACTTACACAACTGATAAGAATATGTACTTTAAAATTTTTTAAAGATCAACGCCTTCGAGCTGAAATGCTACAGAAAGATACTTAGAATATCATGGAAGGATAAAATCAACTCAGATATTATAAACACACTGAATATTCCAGAGTGTTGGTTACTAAACACAATAACAAAAATAAAACTACACCTGTTTGGTCATATAAAGAGACATAACTGTTTAGAAAGACAAATAATGGAGGGAAGAGTACCTGGGAGAGGAGAAGGGGCAGACCAAGAAGACTATGGACTGACGACATTAAAGATAATATGAATACGTCGCTAGAAAATGCAAGCCACATCACCCAAGACAGAGAGAGGTTCAGAGAGTTCATTGGGAAGACAACGTTCGGGAAGGAATACGTCGCATGACACACTTTTATCAGACAGACTATTGGCTGCCAAGAGTCCTGGTGTCTCACCACTTACACAACTGATAAGAACATGCACTTTTGTCAGACAGACTATGGCCTGTCAAGAGCTACCTGCTCACAGCAAAAAATATTATTACATCATCATCAATCTTCCCTGCTGTAATAATTGATGGCACAGTTAGCAATATATTATGTAAGCACATCCACGACATAATCTCTTTAACTTGGATTGTACAATGAAAATAATGCCATCATTCAACATTCTCATAATACACATCACTTGAATTGTAACAAAAATACATAATACATTCTCTGACATTACCGGAATAAAATTTATTGCATTGCGAAGGAAATCTATTTTAACGCAATGACTTGCATTTATTTTTTACCTTTAGCGGATCTTGAATGATTTATTGGTTCTGTGTTTCAAAACAGGAATGATAAATTATGATGTTTTTGCCTGTTTGAAATGTATATGGTATCCTTGAGCTAACACAAATACGATCGTTCGCAGTGTGATACAGGTATGTTTTAATTACTGCGCTAGTCGCTCGCGTGTTGTCAGGGTCCTAAAGGGAAGCAAATATTAAAAAAACGTGACAGTTTATGTATGTCGTAGAATGTGACTAAGGAGGTTTTTACGGTAAGGGTTGATTGTTTCTTTACTTAGATCAAGGAGGCCGTAGGCCATGCTGAAAGTGGATGTAGTCTTTTTCTTCTGCGTTCGTTCTCATACTCCTACAGATTAACACGATGTAGTCCGGAGAAGGGAATGCGATGTGTGGTGGTTTACAGCATTGCTGCGATATCTACTAATTTCGGTCTGACACATCTGACTTCAGCATAACTGTGAATCCCTTTGACCCTATATGGAATGGGCCAGCTAATTCCACCCTATAACCTCCTTAGTAACCTATTATAACATGCATGCCCCATCGAGGCCAACTCTGTGACGTGGAGATGGGGCTTAGTTCAGCCAACAGAGGCTGGAAACTAAGATTGGTCGGGCCAACCCAATATCGAGCAGGATCACAATCCTGCGCAAGCAAGCACTGGTGCTGAAGTCAGAGATGCCAGGCCGAGAGGCGCACCAGCAACCATGGTATCATGCAAACCGAATAGGTGACATGTCTGCACGACAAAATTATAAAAATCGTCATGGTGCTCGCCCTGTGAAGTTCCCCCAGGCAGGAGCAGTAACGGATTCTGAACCTCGACAGAATCCACCCACAGCTACTGGAGGTCCCTCTAGTCTAACTTGTGGAGCCAGGAGGCAGAAGAGGAAAGCGACTGGCCAACCAGACAGGATGAAAACACCTCTGAATATTATGCACTGGAATGCAGAGGGAGTTAGAAATTTTAAAAAACGAACTAGAAAACAACTTGCACCAGAAAGAAATTAGTATTTGTTGCATACAGGAAACCCACCTGAACGGAAAAAAAAAAAAAAAAAAAACAAGCATGGATGGTAATACATGTTGTTTTTCGATGCCCCCCCCCCCCGCTCTCGGGCCCGGATCTCACGGGTGTAGTGGGTGCATCAGGCTGAGTTCTTTGCTGTCCCCTTTTCCACGAAATTGAGACGTACAGGGAAACTAAAAATTTCACCAAATTATTTGGTATTTTCACTGGTCATACTATTTGACTGACCATTTTTGTTCCGTGATTTTCATTCGTGTTCATCATCCGTGATTTTCTGTTTCAAACTCCTGCAGATTAGCAGGATGTAGTCCGGAGAATGTAACGTGTTGTGTCATTGTTTCAAGCTTTTCTGTGATATCTTCGCCTTTCTGCATGAAACATTGGACTTGAGCATTTCTTTTGAATAACTTTGACTCTGTTTGGGATGAAACAGCCGACTCTACCCCATAACCTCCTTAATTGCCTCTTGTAACATAGTCTATTTTCTGTCCCCAGGTGGAACGTAGCTTTCACATTTTGTTGAACGTAGGGATTTGTGAAGGAGATGTAGTCTGCTCTCCAGAGCCAGATGTGTTGCTTTGGTCGAGGTGTAGTCATGTATATTCAGTATGGTCTTGATGGTGTCTATCCATGTTTTCCTTGGTCTGCCATTAGTTCTGTATCTTGATTCCATCTTGAAACTATTTTATCTGCTGTTTCTCTATGTTTTCGATGCATAAAGTGATACCTATTATCTTTCTATTGTTCTCACTGCACATTTTGTCGAATATCACTGGTGTCTGCAATAACCTTTCTTTCGTAGACATTTCATTTGACAAGTCTCAATCTCATTCATGGAAGGTATACAAGGTATGGAAGGTATACAAGGTATGGAAGGTATACAAGGTATGGAAGGTATACAAGGTATGGAAGGTTCAATTCTCGTTATACTCCAAAATTTGTAATGCTTCACAGATAGGAGAACTTGTGTACTTTTTCAAGTTGTTGTCAATTTAAAGTAATTGCGTTAGGTGAATTGGTGAAGTCCAATTAAGAGTCCAATGTAGAGTTTATCTACCAATTAAAATAACTATTCGCTCAATTTTATTATATATTTGTACACATGCGTTCAGTATGCGTGACCATGTTTTATTGCCAGGCCTGTCGCCAGGGTAAAGTCTATTGTCTTCTCCAGGTCAGAGCGGCTGTCCTTTAGCTTTTGCCTTAAATCTGTTATCCTCTGAAGAGATCCGCTGTCTTTCTCTTTGCATATTGGGCAGTCCTGGCGTATGTGTTCAGGAACCTGGATTCCGGATCGACGTGGATATTCTTATATGTATGGGATCCGCATGGATATTCATCTGTGTATAAGATCCACGAGGACATTCATCTGTGTATCAGATCCACATGAATATTCATATGTATATGCGATCCACGTGGACATTCATCTGTGTATCAGATCCACGTGGACATTCATCTGTGTATTCCATCCACAGTCGGTAAAAGATTATATATTCCTTGACCTTTTTCAGAATATCGTTATCGAGGGGAATGATACCCGCCTTTGGGAACGCTCCTAGTATTAATTGGTAGTGTTATGATTTCCTAACCGGGGGGGGGGGGGGTTTACCACACTCAAAAACCCCACGTACCATATTAATGGGCTTGGCTTTCTCAGAAGATTTGTTATTCATTTACCTAGACTGGGTCGGCTTACATGTTTTAGGCAATGTCGTAGATAGTTTTCGGCACAGGGTGGGGGGGGGGGGGTTTCAATGGTGTGTTGGTGGTTGGTAGCTGATACAGCAGTCCATTGACTCATGTCCTTGGACCCAATATCAAATTTTTTTTTAAATTAACGCGTGTTTTCCTGTTAGGGGGTGCAGGGAGACTGTTAAGGCTGTGGAAATAAAGACCGCTTTGACAAAGCTGTCGCCGCGACGTGTACAGGAAGAATGTTTTATTGCACGTTTGAAAGATAAAAATTCTTGTCCCAACCGCGGATTGAACCAGATACCTCATGAATCTGAGGCCGGCGTTCTAGCCGTACGGCCACAATGTGTGATATATGCATGTGTTTGTGAGCTGTTTTTTGTCTGTGTAAGATGTTCCATTTCTTGGTCTAGAAATAAGAAATATTTATCTGACGTCATCCAGCACTGGATATTCAAAATGTGGTGGTCAACAGTTTCATAGGGAAGAGTGCACATCTATCACCCTGGAATGTTTTGTGGGGTTTCGTAGGGAAGAGTGCACATCCAGCACCCTGAAGTGTGTTTTAGGGTTTCATAGTGAAGAGTGCACACAGTCGGCACACTGGAGTGTGTTTTAGGGTTTCATAGTGAAGAGTGCACGCAGTCGGCACACTGGAGTGTGTTGAGGGGTTTTATTGATAGTTTCTTTATTTTAATTTTATTATTATTACATTTTTGTGACATTATTTTATTTAAAAAAATAGCAGAAGAGGAGAAGGTGTTAGTTCATTATTAGTACTTAAATAGAATCTCTTTGGCGTAGATATTAAGTTGTTCACTTTTCGACTCAGAGGCCGCGGATTCGAGTCCCGTTCGCGAGTCTATAAAGTTGGGTTTTCCCCCGTATATTTTGTGGCTTATCGCTTGACGATACAGTCACATGCTATGAGTGACATTCCCAGCAGTTGGTGTCTCTCTTCGTTGAGAGGGATGGATTACATATGTGGTAACCCTAGTACAGTAAAGTCAATTCTCCACATCTTCTGAGCTTATTTTTTTCTTAGTACTACACACAATGTTTTGTATTCTTAGGGATTTTATGCGAGGCTTTGGATAAGTTGAACATAGAGGAAGGATGATTACTGAATGCAATTTTATACAGAAAAACTGAAATATTTCTGAAATATAAAAAGACACAATGGCATAGAAAGAGATATCTTAGACGTCAGAGTTCCGGGAAATAGAAGAAGAGATAGACCTTGAAGGAGATGAATCGCCCGTGTGTTGCCGGGCCCGAAAGGGGAGCAAAGAATAGCAACACTGATTACCTTCCATGCATTTCGTAAGAGGCGACTAAGGAGGTTATGGGATGGAGTTGACTGTCCCATCCCATATAGGGTCAGTGACCCAAAGCCATGCTGAAGTGGGATATGTCAGGTCGAAATGGGCAGATATCGCAGCAATGCTGTAAACCATGACACAACTCATTACGTTCTTCTGAGTACATCCTGCTAATCTGCAGGAGTTTGATAACGAACAAAGAAGAAGAAGAAGGAGATGAATAGGTGACATCAAAGACTGTATGAAGTTATCATTGGAGAAGGAAGGCAGATTGGCACTGGATATATTCTGTTCACTCTAAGAATGAAGTGGGTAAAAACACACCTCTATGTTACTCCGCGACAATAGGTGATTTTTAAATAACTGATGACATGTGAAAACAATATTATTTAAAACATTTAAAAACTATTTCAATAACATTTTTTAAAAATCGTTTTAAAAACAATAATATTGGGTACTTAACAATCTATTAATGAGTTCTGCGTCCAACAACCAATCGTAAGCACTGACTCACTTCATTCTTAGAGTGAACAGACTATATAGTCGGGTTCAGGTCATCAATTGCAAAAACAACGTTCTATGCAAAGAATATGTCACAGAGAGAGAGAGAGAGAGAGAGAGAGAGAGAGAGAGAAAGATATTTTAGGGTGAGGTTTCTTCTTTTTCTACGGCTTTCTTTTGTGTTCGTTATCAAATCAAGATGTGGTTCGGAGTACGGTATACGTTGTGTCATGGTTTACAGCTATGTTGTGATACCTACGCCTCTCGGGCTTGACACATCCAAATCAGAAATATGAATTCCGGGTCACTTTATTCCTATGGCATGAGCAGCCAATTTCACCCCATACCCTCCTTAGTCGCTTCTTACGAAATGCAGGGAACGTAAACAATATTGCTATTTTCATCTCCCCCATCAGGTTTAGGCAACGCGCGGCGAGCTACTTGAAACGGAAATTGAACCTTAGGGCATCAGATTATAAGCCAGTATACTACCAACTCCTTCACCCGGGATGGTAGCCTTTTTAAATTATACAAAATACAGAATTCATCTACCAGGTCAGACATCAATCAGAAACCGCTCTAAGTGATCCATCAATCAATTATTTTTTCTCGTCCGACACACCCCATAAACGCCACCAGGTTTGATTAAACACAATACTATTCTAGTTTATGTCAAGCAAATTTCTAACAACTACGACATTCACGGGCCCAGGCCCGACAAACCGGCCCATTTAGCATCATTTTTATGACTTCAATAACTAGTAGCTGTACCGGGATATCAAAGACAAGAAATCTCGAATCATACAACGATTTATAAATTTATGGTACAGTGGGTCAAATTGATAAAGAAGTCGTTTAACAGTTTAACAAACCACACGGCCGACCCGACCGCTTCTTACATGTTCTATTCCACTCCATGTTGTAAATTGAACGCTAGTGGAAAGCCCGTTTCAAGTAAACCCAGGCTATTAGTCCCCTGCGATCAGCTTTAACACGAGCCATAACTCTTGTCCTCCCTGGCTTTAATCTCGTCCCATCTGCGTCTGAATCCCATCAGAAGAGAGCAGACCATCCCAGCAGCAACGGCAATAACTGTCCACGTCTGCTGATGAATGGCACGATTAGGGAGCCTTAAAAACAGCAAGATCCCAGAGTATCAAAGACAACTAGATGGGTTCAGACTGGGAAACGAGGCTCTGTCTACAAGATAGATCCAGCGGAAGTCTGAGAATGTGTCCTGCTACAAGAGAGATCCAGCGGGAGTCTGAGAATGTGTCCTGCTACAAGATAGATCCAGCGGGAGTTTGAGAATGTGTCCTGCTACAAGATAGATCCAGCGGGAGTTTGAGAATGAACGCTGAAGAATAATGATAAGAAGATGATGATGTATCCATCTTGTTTGTTTGTTTGTTTGAGAACCTCAAAAATTGCGAACAATTAGCTCTTAACTTCCTATGTGCAGTGGAGTGGTTTTTCTGAGCTTTCTTTCATGCACAGGAGATTTCAGCTTTCGGCTTAGTGCAATGTCTATTGAAGGAGCCTTCTACTCAGAGGAGGTCTATAACTGTATAGATGACATGCTACAAAGCTTCCATAAGAGAGCCTCAATATAACGACATATCATCTACTAAGATTTTCTGTTGCATGGGTGGTTTGTCTAGTGGGCCTTTGGTGAGACCCACAGACGCAACCGAATGCGTTATCCATCTTGTAAAGTGCTGCCTTTGCAATTCTAAAAAACTTCACCGGTCTGATATTACATAACCCAAATATTGAACACAACTTGGACACTTTACAACCACTGTACAGATCAAGGGAGGAAGAGATAGGGGACTACAAAGAAAAAAGTTGCTAGATGGACTAGTATTGTGACACAGTCATCATCATCATTAAGTGCCGTCTCCGCAACGAAGGTTGGCTGCAACGTATCTCCAACATCTCCTGTCTCTTGTCTTGGTGGTGCACTCTGCTAGACTGTAACCTGCCCATCGTGTGATGTTACTCTCCCACGTATATCTCTGCCTACCTCTTGCTCGCTTCCCTTTGACTTTACCCTCCAGTAAGGTCTTCAATAAGGTGTCATGTCTTTTAATGTGTCCAAAGTATTTTATTTGCCTGATCTTTATTTCTCTTAGTACTTCTTTCTTCATATTAAGTGTCTTTAGCACCTCTTTATTTGTTTTCTTCTCTTTCCATGATGTTCTCCCTATTCTTCTATATACCCACATCTCAAAGGCATCAATTTTGTCTTCTAATTGTTTATTTAGTGTCCATGTTTCTGAGCCATACATTAATATGGAATAGATGTAGCATTAAATCTTACCGTGACACGGTAGAAGTTCACCAACCGAGCTCATTGACAAGCACAAGAGACAGAGAGTCGCGGAGAAACATGATCACCTACGCCATTCGGCATGGCACTTGATTGAATGATCGATTAATTGATTGACCCACATATTTGAATATCTTGACGTAAAACGATGCTTACACAACCAAATAAATTTAAGTAGGAAGCCAGAGGACAATTTAAAGATTCTTGAGACTAACGGGAATTGAACTAGTCCGTTCAACAGCACCAAATCGCCGTTACACAACAATGTCTTTTATGCAACCTTATGTGAGTCCGGGTGTCTCAGCACTTACACAACTAATAAGAACATGTACTTTTGTCAGACAGACTATTGGCTGCCAAGAATCCGGGTGTCTCACCACTTACACAACTGATAAGAACATGTGCTTTTGTCAGACAGACTATGGCCTGTCAAGAGCTACCTGCTCACAGCAAAAAATATTATTACATCATCATCAATCTTCCCTGCTGTAATAATTGATGGCACAGATAGCAATATATTATGTAAGCACATCCACGACATAATCTCTTTAACTTGGATTGTACAATGAAAATAATGTCATCATTCAACATTCTCATAATACACATCACTTGAATTGTAACAAAAATACATAATACATTCTCTGACATTACCGGAATAAAATTTATTGCATTGCGAAGGAAATATATTTTAACGCAATGACTTGCATTTATTTTTTACCTTTAGCGGATCTTGAATGATTTATTGGTTCTGTGTTTCAAAACAGGAATGATAAATTATGATGTTTTTGCCTGTTTGAAATGTATATGGTATCCTTGAGCTAACACAAATACGATCGTTCGCAGCGTGATACAGGTATGTTTTAATTACTGCGCTAGTCGCTTGCGTGTTGTCAGGGTCCTAAAGGGAAGCAAATATTTAAAAAAACGTGACAGTTTATGTATGTCGTAGAAGGTGACTAAGGAGGTTTTTACGGTAAGGGTTGATTGTTTCTTTACTTAGATCAAGGAGGCCGTAGGCCATGCTGAAAGTGGATGTAGTCTTTTTCTTCTGCGTTCGTTCTCATACTCCTACAGATTAGCACGATGTAGTCCGGAGAAGGGAATGCGATGTGTGGTGGTTTACAGCATTGCTGCGATATCTACTAATTTCGGTCTGACACATCTGACTTCAGCATAACTGTGAATCCCTTTGACCCTATATGGAAAGGGCCAGCTAATTCCACCATATAACCTCCTTAGTCACCTATTATAACATGCATGCCCCATCGAGGCCAACTCCGTGACGTGGAGATGGGGCTTAGTTCAGCCAACAGAGGCTGGAAACTAAGATTGGTCGGGCCAACCCAATATCGAGCAGGATCACAATCCTGCGCAAGCAAGCACTGGTGCTGAAGTCAGAGATGCCAGGCCGAGAGGCGCACCAGCAACCATGGTATCATGCAAACCGAATAGGTGACATGTCTGCACGACAAAATTATAAAAATCGTCATGGCGCTCGCCCTGTGAAGTTTTGAGTTTTGATTCCAGTGTTGTTTCCTCTGGCCAATATGTCTGCCTCAGCGTTTCATGCTCAGAACACTCTTGAAGTATATGTTTGGCACTCTGTGCTGCCTGTCCACATGTACACATGGCTGTGTTGCCAATCTTGAACTTTGTATACATGTGACTGCGGAAACATCTTGAAACTATTTTATCTGCTGTTTCTCTATGTTTTCGATGCATAAAGTGATACCTATTATCTTTCTGTTGTTCTCACTGCACATTTTGTCGAATATCACTGGTGTCTGCAATAACCTTTCTTTCGTAGACATTTCATTTGACAAGTCTCAATCTCATTCATGGAAGGTATACAAGGTATGGAAGGTATACAAGGTATGGAAGGTATACAAGGTATGGAAGGTATACAAGGTATGGAAGGTATACAAGGTATGGAAGGTATACAAGGTATGGAAAGTATACAAGGTATGGAAGGTTCAATTCTCGTTATACTCAAAAATTTGTAATGCTTCACAAATAGGAGAATTTGTGTACTTTTTCAAGTTGTTGTCCAATTAAAGTAATTGCGTTAGGTGAATTGGTGAAGTCCAATTACCCCAGGTAAGAGTCCAATGTAGAGTTTATCTACCAATTAAAATAAATATTCGCTCAATTTGATTATATATTTGTACACATGCGTTCAGTATGCGTGACCATGTTTTATTGCCAGGCCTGTCGCCAGGGTAAAGTCTATTGTCTTCTCCAGGTCAGAGCGGCTGTCCTGTAGCTTTTGCCTCAAATCTGTTATCCTCTGAAGAGATCCGCTGTCTTTCTCTTTGCATATTGGGCAGCTCTGGCGTATGTGTTCAGGAACCTGGATTCCGGATCGACGTGGATATTCTTATATGTATGGGATCCGCATGGATATTCATCTGTGTATAAGATCCACGTGGATATTCATCTATATATGAGACTCGCATGGACATTCATTTGTGTATCATATCCACGTGGACATTCATTTGTGTATCAGATCCACGTGGACATTCATCTGTGTATTCCATCCACAGTCGGTAAAAGATTATATATTCAATGAATTTTTTCAGAAAATCGTTATCGAGGGGAATGATACCCGCCTTTGGTAACGCTCCTAGTATTAATTGGTAGTGTTATGATTTCCTAACCGGGGGGGGGGGGGGTTACCACACTCAAAAACCCCACGTACCATATTTATGGGCTTGGCTTTCTCAGAAAATTTGTTATTCAATTACCTAGACTGGGTCATACTTACATGTTTTAGGCAATGTCGTAGATAGTTTTCGGCACAGGGTGGGGGGGGGGGTTTCATTGGTGTGTTGGTGGTTGGTAGCTGATACAGCAGTCCATTGACTCATGCCCTTGGACCCAATTTCAAATTTTAAAAAAAATTAATGCGTGTTTTCTTGTTAGGTGGTGCAGGGAGACTGTAAAGGCTGTGGAAATAAAGACCGCTTTGACAAAGCTGTCACCGCGACGTGTACAGGAAGCATGTTTTATTGCACGTTTGAAAGATAAAAATTCTTGTCCCAACCGCGGATTGAACCAGATACCTCATGAATCTGAGGCCGGCGTTCTAGCCGTACGGCCACAATGTGTGATATATGCATGTGTTTGTGAGCTGTTTTTTGTCTGTGTAAGATGTTCCATTTCTTGGTCTAGAAATAAGAAATATTTATCTGACGTCATCCAGCACTGGATATTCAAAATGTGGTGGTGAACAGTTTCATAGGGAAGAGTGCACATCTATCACCCTGGAATGTTTTGTGGGGTTTCGTAGGGAAGAGTGCACATCCAGCACCCTGAAGTGTGTTTTAGGGTTTCATAGTGAAGAGTGCACGCAGTCGGCACACTGGAGTGTGTTGAGGGGTTTTATTGATAGTTTCTTTATTTTAATTTTATTATTATTACATTTTTGTGACATTATTTTATTTAAAAAAATAGCAGAAGAGGAGAAGGTGTTAGTTCATTATTAGTACTTAAATAGAATCTCTTTGGCGTAGATATTAAGTTGTTCACTTTTCGACTCAGAGGCCGCGGATTCGAGTCCCGTTCGCGAGTCTATAAAGTTGGGTTTTCCCCCGTATATTTTGTGGCTTATCGCTTGACGATACAGTCACATGCTATGAGTGACATTCCCAGCAGTTGGTGTCTCTCTTCGTTGAGAGGGATGGATTACATATGTGGTAACCCTAGTACAGTAAAGTCAATTCTCCACATCTTCTGAGCTTATTTTTTTCTTAGTACTACACACAATGTTTTGTATTCTTAGGGATTTTATGCGAGGCTTTGGATAAGTTGAACATAGAGGAAGGATGATTACTGAATGCAATTTTATACAGAAAAACTGAAATATTTCTGAAATATAAAAAGACACAATGGCATAGAAAGAGATATCTTAGACGTCAGAGTTCCGGGAAATAGAAGAAGAGATAGACCTTGAAGGAGATGAATCGCCCGTGTGTTGCCGGGCCCGAAAGGGGAGCAAAGAATAGCAACACTGATTACCTTCCATGCATTTCGTAAGAGGCGACTAAGGAGGTTATGGGATGGAGTTGACTGTCCCATCCCATATAGGGTCAGTGACCCAAAGCCATGCTGAAGTGGGATATGTCAGGTCGAAATGGGCAGATATCGCAGCAATGCTGTAAACCATGACACAACTCATTACGTTCTTCTGAGTACATCCTGCTAATCTGCAGGAGTTTGATAACGAACAAAGAAGAAGAAGAAGGAGATGAATAGGTGACATCAAAGACTGTATGAAGTTATCATTGGAGAAGGAAGGCAGATTGGCACTGGATATATTCTGTTCACTCTAAGAATGAAGTGGGTAAAAACACACCTCTATGTTACTCCGCGACAATAGGTGATTTTTAAACAACTGATGACATGTGAAAACAATATTATTTAAAACATTTAAAAACTATTTCAATAACATTTTTTAAAAATCGTTTTAAAAACAATAATATTGGGAACTTAACAATCTATTAATGAGTTCTGCGTCCAACAACCAATCGTAAGCACTGACTCACTTCATTCTTAGAGTGAACAGACTATATAGTCGGGTTCAGGTCATCAATTGCAAAAACAACGTTCTATGCAAAGAATATGTCACAGAGAGAGAGAGAGAGAGAGAGAGAGAGAGAGAGAGAGAGAGAAAGATATTTTAGGGTGAGGTTTCTTCTTTTTCTACGGCTTTCTTTTGTGTTCGTTATCAAATCAAGATGTGGTTCGGAGTACGGTATACGTTGTGTCATGGTTTACAGCTATGTTGTGATACCTACGCCTCTCGGGCTTGACACATCCAAATCAGAAATATGAATTCCGGGTCACTTTATTCCTATGGCATGAGCAGCCAATTTCACCCCATACCCTCCTTAGTCGCTTCTTACGAAATGCAGGGAACGTAAACAATATTGCTATTTTCATCTCCCCCATCAGGTTTAGGCAACGCGCGGCGAGCTACTTGAAACGGAAATTGAACCTTAGGGCATCAGATTATAAGCCAGTATACTACCAACTCCTTCACCCGGGATGGTAGCCTTTTTAAATTATACAAAATACAGAATTCATCTACCAGGTCAGACATCAATCAGAAACCGCTCTAAGTGATCCATCAATCAATTATTTTTTCTCGTCCGACACACCCCATAAACGCCACCAGGTTTGATTAAACACAATACTATTCTAGTTTATGTCAAGCAAATTTCTAACAACTACGACATTCACGGGCCCAGGCCCGACAAACCGGCCCATTTAGCATCATTTTTATGACTTCAATAACTAGTAGCTGTACCGGGATATCAAAGACAAGAAATCTCGAATCATACAACGATTTATAAATTTATGGTACAGTGGGTCAAATTGATAAAGAAGTCGTTTAACAGTTTAACAAACCACACGGCCGACCCGACCGCTTCTTACATGTTCTATTCCACTCCATGTTGTAAATTGAACGCTAGTGGAAAGCCCGTTTCAAGTAAGCCCAGGCTATTAGTCCCCTGCGATCAGCTTTAACACGAGCCATAACTCTTGTCCTCCCTGGCTTTAATCTCGTCCCATCTGCGTCTGAATCCCATCAGAAGAGAGCAGACCATCCCAGCAGCAACGGCAATAACTGTCCACGTCTGCTGATGAATGGCACGATTAGGGAGCCTTAAAAACAGCAAGATCCCAGAGTATCAAAGACAACTAGATGGGTTCAGACTGGGAAACGAGGCTCTGTCTACGCCAGCATCACGAAAATTCTTGTCATTTGACGTAAATTTTCTCGACCAGTTTAGGTATAAAATAGCAAATAAGAAGGGAAAAAAAAGAAATTTGGACTTCCATCAAATAAATAAATCATCTCAAAGTGATATTTGGCTATGATAGAAGTAAGAGTTGGAAATGAGTATTCTATGATCGATTTGTTTATATTAATCGATTACGTTATATTGATCAGATCACAAATTATGGCTTTACTAGTATAGTTAGACAATTTTGAAATATTGGTAATATTCAAAATAAGATGTTCATCAGAAATGCAACATTCAAGTAGATATGGGGTCAGTCTGAGACAAAGATACATATATATGGGGTCAGTCTGAGACAAAGATACATATATATGGGGTCAGTCTGAAACAAAGATACATATATATGGGGTCAGTCTGAAACAAAGATACATATACATGGGGTCAGTCTGAAACAAAGATACATATATATGGGGTCAGTCTGAAACAAGGCAACATATATATGGGGTCAGTCTGAAACACGGCAACATATATATGGGGTCAGTCTGAAACAAGGCAACATATATATGGGGTCAGTCTGAAACAAGGCAACATATATATGGGGTCAGTCTGAAACAAGGCAACATATATATGGGGTCAGTCTGAAACAAGGCAACATATATATGGGGTCAGTCTGAAACAAGCTAACTTATTTTGCTAACTTTAATAATATAATATGGAAGATGTATTTAAAAAGTCAAATGTAGAAAGACAACATTTCACAAGATGAAAATGCAACTTTTCCGATTCTCCTATATATAAAATTATAATGTGTAGTACCCTATGATGCGTACTTGTGTTAAAATTTATGGTTCTGAAGAAATGTACACACTTATGCCGCGTCTATTGCCAGCGGAGGACCTATGATCACAACCAAAACAAGCCTTCATACGTGTCGATACTGATTATTGCCTTTATGTTTGTTGGTCACTATGTATGTACTTTCTGTCACCTGTCAACAAATTGTATAGAAATAAACGTTAACTTGACGTAAAAAAGGCTTGTTTTGATTCTGCTCGCAGGTCTGTAAATTACGAATATCACGCTTGTGCAATGAGTGTGTTGTCTGTACCTAGGATCGTCAAGTCATATTTATAGTAATTTCAGATTATATATACAGAGTTGCGTGTCTCGACTGAAATGGCATCTCTTTTTAGAGATGTGGATTGATGATTGAGAAGACATGTTGACAGGTTGCGAGGCGAATCCGTGTCAGCTGAACGGACAAGGTTTAAATTATGTCCCGTGTCTGTCTATGTGACGTGTCCTTTACAGAACGTTGTCCTAACTGTCACTCTGTAAGCCTCTCGGTTCTGTGCAAGCTGCACAGTTTCTTCTAGTGTCTTATTCAGACGGTCTTCGATGTCATGTGTCCATCGTAGTCTTGGTCTGCCTCTTGTTCTCTTTCCCGGAACTTTCCCTTCATAATTAGTGAGTTTTTGAAAGCATTTTTTACGCGTCAATAGTTTGCCATTGCTTTCTAAACCGACTCTTATCAGTTACCGTTCTGGATGTGCCAACAGCCCAATACGGCGGGACCTTTCTAACTCCCACCTTTGAAGCCGTTGTCCATGATACGATCTCCCTCCATCTAATGCCTGGCCTCTCCTGTACTCTTCAGTCAAGTATATCAGGATGAAGAGTATTATAGTGGTGTATGTGAGAATTTTTTTTGGTAGGAGGTGCTTGAGAGGCAGTGTGTATTAAAGTGTAGTGGTTTATGTGAGGGAATTATGTGTGAAGGAGTGTGTGTGATAGAAGACCAGATGTGACGTATATGTGAGGGAAGGTGGGATAATTAGGGAATATGGGGGTAGTGTGTGTGTGTGTGTGTCATTTCTTCTTCTTCTTCAAAGTTCACTCTTAAACTCCCGCTAGATCTCTCTTGTAGCAGGACAAGGGTCCGATTATATTTCCAGCAGGATGTAGTCCAGAAAATGGAAACGCGGTGTGTATACGTTTTATTTGCGCCAATGGTCCGACACATTCGTCTTCGGCGGTTGTGTGTTTTTTAACACGTGATAGTGTCTTATAAAATGAGAGTACATGTGATGGACATTCCGTGTGTTATAGTGTGGGAAGGGCAGTGTGTGTGTGTGCATGATAGTGTGGGAGGGCAGTGTATGTGCATGATAGTGTGGAAGGGGCAGTGTGTGTACATGATAGTGTGGGAGGGGCAGTGTGTGTGTGTTCGAGGGATAGTGTGTGTGTGTGGATGTGATAGTATGTCAGGGACAATGTACGTGTATGAGAGGCGGTGTGGGTGATAGTGTGTGAGGGGCTGTGTGTGTATGTGTGTGTGGACGGCAGTGTGTTTGTGTGATAGTATGTTAGGGGCAATATATGTACGGAAGTGTGAGATGGTGTGGTGTGTGTGTTTAATCGAATGTGTGATCAAGTGTGTGCAGGAATGTGTGTGTGTGTAATGGAGTGTGTAATATTGAGGATGTTTTGGATAATATGTGTGAAAATGCGTGTGATAATGTGTAAGAGGGAGTTTAGATTATGTCAACGTATATGGGAGTATGTGAGGGACAATATGTGTGAGAGCGTGTGTTTGTGTGAAAGAGTTTTGCGTGACGGAGTGTAGGTGAGAGAAGATGTGGTGGGTAGTACACTCGATTGAAAATATGTATGAGACAGTGAAAATCTGTGAGAAATAGTGAGAATGTGTGTGAGACAATGAGAATGTGTGAGAGACAGTGAGAATGTGTGTGAGAGATAGTGAGAATGTGTGGGAGACAGTGAGAATGTGTGTGAGAATTAGAAAGTGTCTGAGACAGTGAGAATGTGTGTGAGAATTAGAAAGTGTCTGAGACAATGAGAATGTGTGTGAGACAGTGAGAATGTGTGAGAGATAGTGAGAATGTGTGAGAGACAGTGAGAATGTGTGAGAGACAGTGAGAATGTGTGAGAGATAGTGAGAATGTGTGAGTTACAGTGAGAATGTGTGAGATAGTGATAATCTTTATATACTTTGTATCGCCCGAGTGTCATCTGCCAGCTTCGACCAACGAAATTCACGGGAATAATCGAGAACGTGACCCAAATATCCGAGAATTCTCTAGCCTCTCCC
The DNA here is from genome assembly GCA_034231615.1 of Meghimatium bilineatum. Classification (NCBI taxonomy): domain Eukaryota; kingdom Metazoa; phylum Mollusca; class Gastropoda; order Stylommatophora; family Philomycidae; genus Meghimatium; species Meghimatium bilineatum. Next base: position 76,798,212 of record CM067320.1, read on the forward strand.
GCAGCTCTGCTTGATTGCAAGAAAAACGGCTTTGTCTTTCCTTTGGACTGCACCGACGGAACCGAAAGTTAATGCAAAATGGGCAATGCACTTACTCAATATACGTCTTCAGCCTCCCGGGGCTTAGCAAACCACGCTAAACGAGAAGCAGAATCGGCAGTCTATAAATGGTTGAATAGATGGTCTCGATCTAAGACGGATGTGTCGGGCCATTGACGCAAATAAAACGGCGACACAACGCATTTCCATTCTCTGGACTACATCCTGTTGGAAATCTAGTAGGACCGTGGTCCTGCTACAAGGGAGATCCAGCGGGAGTTTGAGAATGAACGCTGACGAAGAAGAAGATAGAGTATATATGGTTGAATAGACGTAGAGAATTAACTTCACTGTACTCGGGTTTCCTCATATTTACATCGTCCCTCCATGATCGTCTACAACATTAGACTAATGGAAAACACGCTTCTTGATAACTCATTTGAGAGCTCATGTAGATCTGAAGGATTTAGTCTAGAGTACGGAATGCGCTGTACAATGATTTCAGCTTGTCTGCGGTATCTGCGTCTTCGACATAAGACATCCGACTATATCTTGGCTTCATGTTCACTTTGACCCTTTATTGGGTTGAACAGTCAAATCCAACCGCAAAACCTCATTAAACGATTCTTACAAAAATTACAGGGCAAGAACAGAGCCACACCATTCTCTGCTCCTGTGTCGTTAGTCCCTTTAATACACGGGCGACGCGACGACTTATCACAAAGTGATCAGCTTGACCACTAAGCTACTGAGATAGAGAAACCCGAGTTTAAAGAAGTCAGTCCTTACGCATTTGAAACATGTACGCTTATGTACCAACAGACTTAACTCCCACACAACACTCACACACAGACTCAACTCCTACACAACACACACACAGACTTAACCCACACACAACACACGCACAGACTTAACTCCCATACAACACTCACACTCAGACTAAACTCCCATACAACACTCACACACAGACTTAACTCCCACAGAACACTCACATACAGCCTTAACTCCCACACAACGCACATCCATTTTTAACTCCCACACAACACACATCCATTTTTAACTCCCGCACAACACAGTTTTAACTCTTGCACAACACACACACAGTTTTAACTCCCACACAAAACACGCACAGTTTTAACTCCCACACAACACACGCACAGTTTTAACTCCCACACAACACACGGACAGTTTTAACTCCCACACAACACACACACACACAGTTTTAACTCCCGCACAACACACGCACAGTTTTAACTCCAACACAACACACGCACAGTTTTAACTCCCGCTCACAAACATATTACTCCTGTACCCTAGCCTACTTTAAGGCATCTTTTCCAGATGGCAGTCACCCATAAACCGAGGCGGACGCGAGGTGAGATAAGACGTCTGAGTCCCTAAATCATTCGTCGATTTATCCCTTCCGAGATGCTGTAACACAAAGTGTTAATTAGTGAAGACCGGCGGGCCTGTCCAAGGAAATTGATAGTTCTCCATTTTTGTTGTCAGCTGAATCCTGGAACAAGATCAAGTACCAGGCTCTGCCCGACAAGCAATCTCGGGTGACCCCCTCTTTTTTACTTTTTCGTGCCAGTCGCCAAACGTTTGCTCACTAGACAATCTTCCCCTGCGCCGTTTTTCCATCTATGTCTGCAACTGTTCGGTTCCGGTTAAGATTATGTCACATCGTTTCTTTCCTAGTGAAAAATAGCTGTCCAAGAGAAACTTTATAGATTTCCCTTTGTCAGGGAGTCTCAGAAAGTGTGCTGTCAAGGAGTCTCAGAAAGTGTGTTGTCAAGGAGTCTCAGAAAGTATGCTGTCATGAGTCTCAGAAAGTGTGCTGTCAAGGAGTCTCAGAAGGTGTGCTGTCAAGGAGTCTCAGAAAGTGTGCTGTCAAAGAATCTCAGAAAGTATGTTGTCAATGAGTCTCAGAAAGTGTGTTGTCAAGGAGTGTCAGAACGTATGTTGTCAAGGGATCTCATAAAGTGTGGTGTCATGATTCTTGGTTGGTTGCTGATCCGGTGGTCCATGGGTTCATGCCCTTTGACACAATGCCATTAAATGGCATTATATTGCTGGGAAGGATGATTCTTAGAAAGTGTGTTTTCATGAATCTCAGAAAGCATGTTGTCACGGAGTCTCAGAAAGTTTACTGTCATGAGTTTCAGAAAGTGTGCTCTCAAGGAGTCTCAGAAAGTGTGCTGTTAAGGAGTCTCAGAAAGTGTGCTGTTAAGGAGTCTCAGAAAGTGTGCTGTCATGAGTCTCAGAAAGTGTGTCGTCAACGTGTCTCAGAATATGTGTACATATCTTTATGTGATTGATGTTAGATTACGCTATGTATTTGATATATTTATTATCTTCTACATTCATTTTCTACGGGTGGTCTCTTTGACTCTCCTGTTACTTTGATTAGCCGGCGTGTCGTTTTGAGAGGGGCGGAATACATACGTGGTAACCCTAGTATAATGAAATCATGCTCAACGCCTTCTCAACCTGAATTGTCTGTGTTCGTTCTCAAACTCATTTAGATTAACGGGATGTAGTTCAGAGAAACTAATGCATTGCGTTCTTGTTTACAGTTTAGCAGCGATATCTGTGCCTTTCGATATGACAAGAATCGACTTCTAAATTACTTCAGGGTTACTTTGACTCTCCTATGACACTGTCAACCAAACGTCACAATTTTCCTTAGTCGCCTCGAAGTCACACCTACGTAACGCATTTGTGAAGAAACTGAAGAAAGGCGTTTAGTAACTAGTTTTGTTGTACCCAGGTGACCCCAATATATACTACATCCGTCTCAGCGATGTTGCACGACGCTTGCTGAGTATACCACTCATAGCACGTAACTCCGTATCTTCAAGCGATAATTCCTTTGGATCTTTGGTAAAAATCTACATTGTAAACACAACGTTGCAAACGGGATTTGAGCCCGAGTTCTCTTGAACATAAAGATAAAAATGATTAACCACTACGCTAGAGGGATCCCAAACCATACACTAACCTAGATCCCGCTAACTGCTGGGAGTTTGAGTATCAATCTAGAATAAATTTAATCAATATGAACAAGTAACGTCATTTTAACGTCACCATGAACTTGAAGAAACGTAATGAATATAAAAAAGTAACGTCATATCAACGTCATCATTAACTTGAAGAAACTTAATGAATACGAACGAGTAACGTCATCTCAACGTCACCATGAACTCACTATTTTCAGAAACAAACCTCTTTATTTAAGTCAGTATTTTAACCTACAATGATCATACCGAAAACTGGTGTTCTGGGTCGATATGAGCAAAATGACGCAGCTCCGCTGAAAAATCAGCAGTACAACATGCGTCTCCACTCCACCCCCCCCCCCCCTTCCTCCCATCGGAAATCACACAAAATTTCGTATTGGTTATCAGAGAGCGAACGCTGAAGAAGAAGAAGAAGAAACACAATTGTAACTTGGCTTTTCCATTGAATACAGAAACATCGCTGGAGTAGTAATACGATAATAACTAGTGTTGCTGAGAGACAAACACGAGATTGATGGAAACTCTAAGCAAACTTCACCTCTTGATCAGTCACGATTCTGTAGACCGGTAATTTAGTTCATGCCTTGGTAGGGTGGATAATTTCTGATAACTGTGGATAATTGGCTCAACCCGCGTTGAAAATATTGTAATTTGTACATTTTTAAAATGGTCGCATGAATTCTAGATTTTTGAACAAGCTAAGGTTGTTCTTTTTATTTCTTTTGAAATTCGATAACATTTTCTGTGTTATCATTGTGTTTGTCGCATTTACTGTTCAGATTAGATGTCTTAGGGGTTGTTCGTGAGGTTTGTGTCTTTAATTATGTTTCTCTTAGTTATTTCCTGATCTTGGTTAATTTCACAGTTCAAGACGTTTATTGATGTGAATGTCTGCTATGTTGTTGGTTGAAACACTGTTTTAACATGTTATCACTCAGTTATTATCGTTAATATTTATTTATTTACGTGTTCTATGTATGCAAGCCCGCATGATTTTGTGAAAAGGTTGGAGGAAAATGTTTATTAAGTTAAAATTTGTGTTGTGTTGATTTAGTATTTTTCTAAATAAACTTTCGAAACTTTCGTTACTGCATGTTTTCCTGTGAAGGAGTGCAGGGAGGCTTTCTATGAGCTGTATAAATAAAGGTCGTTTTGCCATAGCAGATACAGCGACATGTACAAGAAGGATTTTGATTGTACCTCCAAAAATAAATTATGTCCCAACTATGGACAAAAAAAAGTCCCAACTTTTGGTCCCGGGACCAAAGGAGTCTAATTTTTCAAAATTTTAGTAAATTAGTAATTTCCCTTTTCTTTTCAAGGAATGGGGACATATAACATACCTCAACTGTGACATTTCGTAAGACATGTCTGTGTTCAGCGTTACTACATTACGCCAATCCTACTATTACCGTGATTTTCATTGGTTATTTATTTATACTTTGTTATCTATACATTCGCCGGCCAATTAAAATCACAGCAACGGGAAGTTTGGCCGTACGCAGTGACGTAAAATGGGTTAGCACACAGGAGTCTTTAAAGAATAGAAGGTCACGCCTTGTCCTAATCTATGTTTAAATTTAATTCTATTTTATTTAATTTTTATTTTATTTTGTTTACTCCCACATTATTCCGGATCGTTCTTATAACAGGACAATGGCCCTACAAGATTTCAAGCAGGACGTAGACCAGAGAACGAAAAATACGT